>PVLC010005152.1:0-78670 GCA_004027655.1 Graphiurus murinus
TCGTCTTTCCAAATAGTGCTTTTCCTACAGACTTCCAATAACCCCTCTCTCTAGCAACCCGTCTTCCACTAGCAACCCACAATCTTTCTTCCCAGGACTTCCCCAGCAACCCGGCCAACCTCTTCCCAACCGCTTCTTCTTCCCAACCAATTCCTCCCAGAACTTCCCAGCAACTTTCCAGCCCAGCAACTTCCCAACCGGCCTTTCCCCAGCAGCTTTTTAGCAGCGCTCTCTTTAGCCGCGCGCTCTCTCTTAGCCGTGCCCCCTTCCTATGCGAGAGGTGGAGGCTTTTATATCTGCACCAGGCCTAAGCCACGAGGTGTCTCGTACAGCTCTCACCTGGCTGGCCACGAGTCGGGTGTGCTGGTGCATGCGCTCTGGCGTGGCACAGCTTCAGGATGTATTCCACCTGTAGCTGTTTCTGGCACTTTACCAGGCGCCATCTAGAGGCGAGGTCCAGCTGGCCAGGCTAGGCCCCCGACAGGTGGGAGGTTTTTGCAACATCAAGTTCATTTTCCCTGTTATAGTAGTCTACAATTTGGGTGTAACTGAACCATATCAAGCTCTAGTGATAATTATTTCAAAAAGGACTAACATAATAAGGGTATACAATTTCCTGACTATATTGTTTGCCTCAATGTGGAAATGTTATCAAGGTTGGCCCAGAATGTAGCACAAGACTATTCCATGACAGTGAGTGTAGAGGAAATACTCTGTCCCATTGCTGGAGAACAAGCAAGAAAAACAAGGTGAAGGAGAGTCATGTCTGCTTCCTGAAGGCATTTTAAAAACATCTTGGTTTAAAAAAGCTTTGATGCTAGTTACAGTACAGAAGGGAGACAGAAAGAAATCTAGGTTTTGGTAACAAGGTTATTCTGTTGGGTTCAGTCTTTCCTCCAATCAGAAACTTCTTAATCTTTAATTATTTGAACCAATAAATCTTTTTGTAGTTTAATTTGGTTTGTATTGCCTGTTACTTGAAAGTGAGGTCACCTTTAAAGTAATCCTACACTGCCAGTCTCAAGTAGATGGTGCTTTACAAGAGTGGAGGCTTTGTCCTTTCTTCATCTGTTTTGGGGGTACCCATGCTACAAACTTCCCTTTATTAAACTCCCCCATATTGATGAAGAATACTTTTTAATTTAACAATATACTTTACTAATTTTAATTATTGACTTTAGTCACTCTGCCTTTCTGACACTATTTTAATCATTAAAAGAAGGTTTTATATATCCTTTGATTAAAATAGTATAAATATATAATATTATATATAAAATACATATATAATTACTATATAGCATGGTATGTAATTTATAGTATAATATTTGCTATATTATTTACATAATATAAAATATTTAATATCTATGTATTTTCTCTCACCACACATGTTGTACAATTTTAATTATCTTGCATATACATCATTTGACTTCTTTTTCCTCAAACAGTAATAATCTCTATCCTTACTATTGTATGAATGTATGCCTATCTTCTTTTAGTTCTCACAGATGTTTAATGTTTAGTTGGGAATATATACATATGGTACATAAATTATTTGGTTTGTTATTTTTATATTTTATACTATTTTCTATGTTATATTTATATTCTTTTGTGAATATTATTAGTGAAATTTATGAATAAAATGTGTAGATCAGATTATAATGTATAATATAATGTCTCAATTTTGATAATTGTACTATTGTGTAAAAGAATAGCCTCAAGTTTAAGAAACACTGATGTTTTCAGGAATTGGAACTTTTGCCTTAGATTCTGAAATAGAGAATGGTCAACTTCTTCATTTCCTCTCTTTGTTCTTTTTTTCCTCTGCTTAAGAAACTGCCTCTTGGATGTAGCAGCAGGAGAAAAAGGGCTAAAGGGCTAAGAATCTGCTAAAACTGGTATGAGTGTCCTTTTCCTTGCAGTCTTTTGGACTTGTGGTTTTAAGAGAGAACATGTGCTTCTATTACTTCACTAGAAACTTTCCTGCAGGACCATTTGATTTTGCTTCTCAAAACTTGGGCCATTCATTTGCCTCTGGATATCTAACTACATTTCTTTTTTCAGTCTCTGGGAATTCAATACATCAGCCTGAACACTGGTGTTTTTCCCCACTCCGAAGCAGTATTATAGGGTAAGGTTAAAAGTGCTTCCATGTTTTCCTGTGAAACTCAGATTTGGTTCTAGGAAATATGAATGCATCTTTGAAAATGACAAGATCTCAGAATCTAGAACTTCTCTATTTCAGTCACTGGTCCTCATTTAGAGCATCTAGCCAGTCTGTTTTTAAGTTTAGATTTTTAAAAATATGTGTCAGAGTTAAGGTCAGTGTAAGTTCCATCTTAGTTGGAACTTTCTGCCCTTCCCAATAATGGAGAGGTGAAATGTCATGTAAGCCTCAACACATTTTCTTCTCTCAATAAATTGCCTCTTTTGGCTTTTCAGCATCACCTCTTTTACAGGTGAATGCTTGGTTTATGGTCTCAGAGAGTGCATTTTCCATCTTTTATAGTACTGCCTCATATGTGTCTATCACCTCTCTTTGAAATGTGAGAATATTCATCACTTATTTTTTGTTGTTGTTGTTATTGTTGGCTTTCTGGAACCTTAGCTGAAACTGAAACAGAAAAGGTTCCATTTCAATATCGTATTGTATTTGTTACAATAATTATTTTATGAAAATGTGGGATCTTTTGCAAATTGAAGTTGCATATGTGTGGGGAGATAGTCCAGAGCAATTATCCTAAATTAATGTATTTATTCTCAAAATTAAAATGCTTTAAACATGATTTATAATATGTCTCCTGGAACTTGGTGTTTATTTTCTATTGCTGTTATTGTCAATGCTGAGAAATAATTCTTTATATTTATATTCTCCCCAGTTTTAACATACAACTGAGACTAAATGTATATTAAACTATATATAATATATATTTCCAATATACATAATCTCTTAGTACATGAACACATTATGAAATGATTAAATAAAGCTAAATTACATACCCATGATCTCATGTACTTAGCACATTTTGTGGGAAGAAAATCTCATTCTTTGAGCCATTTTCAAGTGCATAGTATATTATTATTATCTTTCCTCCTGTTTCCCAATTTCTCCCTAGTTTTACCTGAGGGAAAATATTCAACTTTTCACTTTTTGTGACTGACTAATCTCATTTAGTATAATATTCCCCAGTTTCATCCACTTCCCTGCAAATAACATAACTTTGTTCTTTTTTATGGCTGAATAGAATTCCCTTGTGTGTATATCCCATAATTTTGCAATCCATTCATCTGTCGATGGACATCTTGAATGGTTCAACATCATTGACAATTCAGAGAGATACAAACAAAACTACCCTGAGATTTCACCTAAGCTCAATTAGAATGTCCTGGCATGGTGACGCACACTTGTAATCCCAGCATTTGGGAGGCTGAGACTGGAGGATCCAGGTTCGAGGCCAGCCTCAGCTACCTAATGAGGCCCTCTGCAACTTAGTGAGACCCTGATTCAAAATAAAGAATAAAAAAATAGGGCTGAGGGTGTAGCTCGGAGGTAAAATGCCCCTGAGTTCAATCCCCAGTATAAAAAAAAAATAGAATGGCAATCATTAAAAATGCTGTTAAGGATGTGGAGAAGTGGAAATTCTGATACATTGTTGATGGGACTGCAAATTAGTGCAACTGCTTTGGAAAACTATGAAGGGTCCTCAAAAGAATAGGAATTAACCTACCATATATCAGTAAAAATCCAGCTATCTTACTTCTGGGTATCAACCCAAAAGAATTGAAACCAGACTACCATGGTAATACATGCATATCTATGTTTATAACAGCATAATTCTTTTTTAGCAACTTCCATACTGTTTTCCATAGCTTTATACTAGGCTATATTCCTCCTAGCAGTGGACAAGTTTTCCCTTTTTCTTACATATTCACTAAAACTTACTATCTTTCCTCTTTTTGCTAATTTATAATTTTACATGTGTGAAGTGATATATCTTTGTGATTTGATTTGTTGTCTGTGGTGATTATTGATGTTTTGCATTTTACCATATGCCTGTTGGCTACTTGTATATTTTATTTTGAGAAATGTATGTTAATAGCTTTCACTCATTTTTTAATTGGGTTATTTGTTTTCTTTCTATGGAGTTATATATTTTGAATCTAAACCCCTTATCAGTTGTATGGTTTGTAAATATTTTCTCCTATTCTTTAGGTGTGTCCTCACTCTATTAATTGTTTTCATGTGAAACACAGATGAATATGAAGTCTCTGGTTGGCATAAACAACAATGGAAAGAGACTCAAAGGCATGAATTCATAAAAACTAGAAAGGAAGCCAACTAGAATAAAAGGCTGCAAGTCTATTTTTAATTTCAATTTTAAACAACTAAAATTTCACAGATAGTTGCTAAAGATAAAACAGAGATAATCTATATGTCCTTACACCATTTTTCTAATTGGTCCCAAATGCTGTACCTATAGGTCAGTACTGAAATGAGAAATTGACATTGGAATGCAGTGTATTTTAATGACATGTATAGGCTTACGTAACCACCACAGTAATCAAGATGCAGAACTCCACCATCACAGATTCTATCTCGGTCTTCTCCATTATATTCATACCCACCTTTCTTCCTTCACTATCTCTAAATTATGGCAACCACCAATCTGCTTTTTATCTCTGAAATATACAATGTTATGTTGGAATCATACTCTATGTAATCTTATCTTTGGAGAGCTTTATTTTTTTTTCCACTCAAAACAAAGCCTGTGAGATCTATCTATGCACTTTCTGTTTGTTGAATATCTTTTCATGGTATTGATGTACTACAGTTTATCTTTTGTAGGACATTTTTAATGTGTCCTATTTTATGGCTACTGCAAACAAACTGTTATAAATGATCCTATTCATGTTAAATGAGTTTTCATTCTTATGACTATAAGACAGATAACCCTATAATATCATGGGCACAACCTAAGAGATGCAATTTCTAGTTTGCTTTAAAATATTAATTTTCCTTTTGCCTCTCTCTCTCTCTCTCTCTCTCTCTATCTCTCTCTATCTCTTTCTCTCTCTCTCTCTCTCTATTTCAGTCCTCAAAAAAATTAATGAATGAAAAGGAGGGAGGGAAGGAGGAAGGGAGAGAAAGTGAAAAAAAAAAACCAGAGGAAAAAAACCTCATAATTCTCACAACAGCTTTAATTTATAAGTAAAAAAAAGTACATGATAAATAAGACATTTTTGCTCTTCAACCATTAGGCATTTTAAAATGCTTTTAAGTCCAAATATAGTTAACTGATAAGTAACTGTCAGCACTTGCAATTTTACTTTTAATCTTGCAATTTTGGATTCTTTCCAGAGTTATCATATTTTTAAAGTGTTCTACATAGGTAACTAGGAGAGCATATTTGACTAAACATAACAACACCTTTAAGGAAATCAACCAGGCAGCTTTAGAGCTCACTTAAAATTTAACTTGCTTTTATCATCAGATGCAGTGAATCCATTGAGTGAGGGGTGCGTGCGTGCATTTGTGCATGCGTATGTGTGAGTGCATACGTGCACTATGGCATTTGAAGTGGAATCAATTCTGATAACCAAATATTATTTAAGTAATGGTCATTTTTCATCACTCACCTCTCAGAATCCATAAATTAAATGAGATTATGGCCCATGACCTTATGGCAACTCACTTTTTGTTCTGCCAGCATCCTGCCTTTGGAACATTAGTCTCATTCATGTAAGTGCCACCTTCCCAAGCCAAAACTTCCATTAGGTCAAGATTAATGTAACTAATGAGCATCCTGTGCTTGTGCTTGAAAACCTCCCCCACCTTGTCATCTGCACTCCCCCCTAGTGATCTGTCATTATGACACAGTCACCTTTAAGATAATGGACACTGAGCCAAGTTTAGAAACCCTTTCACAGGACTGAGTCTCCTTTCTCTCCTCTACCTCACCCCATTAGCTTTTGCCCCCCCCCACCACAACAAAGCATTTATGCTTGTGATTTTTTTATTAAGTTAATAAATGTTCCTTTAGGAACTCTCAGGAAAATAAAATAGCATTTATTTTAAAGTTGTAAGTGTTGATCTTAGTTTACCCAGCTTCCTGGTTATTCACACATTGTTCCTGTCATAGAGTTTGATGCACTGATGAGAAGAACAGTTACTACTTTCTCTCAAAATAAGCTTGGCTAAATTGAGACATTTACAAGATTAATTGCATGGAGTTTTCTAAAAGTGATTGTCCTAGAAATGATCAAAAATTAGTAAAATAAGTGCATTATTTTGAATTGTTATCCAATGGGAGCATAAAGCTACTTTGTCTACCTTGCTATTTTAGTATCTGTGGGTGTAAATTTTATTATCTTTCAAATTAGTTTTTCTGATAAGTACATAATATACATATTATTAGATATCATAAATATATATGCATATACATAACATAAAACACACATATGTGTATGTTTTTGTTTTTGTTTTAAATATGTTTTTATTGGTGCATCACAATAGTCACACATCATAAGGTAAATCATGTTGACAGTTACATACATGCACACAGAACTTGGTGCCCACCCCCCCTCTTCCCAACACAGAGCACTGGGATTGGTGTTGATATATTCACATATGTACACATAGTTGGTAGTAGTATTTCCATTAATGAACCTCAGTCTTCCTCCTCCCCTTCCCTTAGAGCATCTATCTGGCTCCACTGAGGTTTCTCTTCCATTATCTGGAGTCCCTCTTGTATCCCAATTACCCCCTAGCTTGTGCATAATAAAGAAAACATAGGACCTTTCACTTTCTGTGATGGACTAATCTCAACAAAATCTTCCCCAGGTCTTTCTATTTTCTTGCAAATGACATAATTTTTATTGCTGAGTAGAATTCCATTGTGTGTATTTCCCATAACTTTGTAATCCATTCATCTGTTGATGGACACCTGGCTTAGTTACATAATTTGTCTATTGTGAATTGTGCTGCTATGAACATGGATATGCATATATGATTGTAGTTCTCTGGTTTCAACCTCTTTGGAAAGATACTCAGGAGTGCATAGCCAGATCAGATAATGGGTTCATTCCCAGTTTTCTAAGGGATCTCTACATTGATCTCCATAGCAGCTGAACCAGTTTGCAATCCCACCAACAATGCAGAAGATTTCCTTTTTCCCCACATCCTCACCAACATTTATTGTTATTTGACTTCTTGATGATTGCCATTCTGATTGGGGTTAGATGGAATCTCAGTGTAGTTTTGATTTGCATCTCTCTGATTGCAAATGATGTTGAACATTTCTCATGTATCTATTGGTCAAAACAATTCCGTTCACAATAGCCTCAAAACCAGTAAATACTAAGGAATAAAGCTAACCAAAGAGGTAAAAGACTTCTATAATGAAAATTATAAAACATTAAAGAAAGAAATTGAAAAAGATCTTAGAAGATGGAATGACCTCACTTCGGCTTGGATAGGCAGAATAAATATTATCAAAATGGTCATTCTACCAAAAGTGATCTACAGAGTCAATGCAATCTCTATCAAAATACCAATGTCATTCTTCATAGACCTAGAAAAATCAGTTATAAATTTCATATGGAGAAACAAAAGACCCAGAAGAGTCAAAGCAATTCTCAACATTAAGAACCATTCAGGAGGCATCACAATTCCTGGCTTCAAATTGTACTACAGAACTATAGTAACAAAAAGAGCATGATCTTGGCACAAAAGCAGACACATAGAACAATGGGATAAGATAGAAATATGGAAACAAATACACTCACTTAGAGCCAATTGATTTTCGACAAAGGGGCCAAACATACACTGGAAAAAAGACATCATTTTCAACAAATGGTGTTAGGAGAACCAGTTTTCCATTTAAAAAAAAATGGAAGTAAATCTTTACCTCTAACCCTACACATGGGTCAGCTAGAGATGGTTCAAAGACCTGGAAATTATACTTAAAAGTATGAAGCTACTAGAGAAAGTCATAGGTCCAATATTCCAACATTTATCACTGGTGGAAACTTCCTCAACAAGACCTCCAAAGCTCCAGAAGTTAAAACAAGAATTAATAAGTGGGATGGCAATAAACTAAAGTTTCTGCAGATCAAAGGAAACTATCAAGTCTAAAGAGAGAGCCTACAGAATGAGAGGTCTTTGCCAGCTATCCCTTTGACTGAGGATTAATATCTAGAATATACAAAGAAGTTTAATGACTATACACACACAAAAAAAATAAAGAAATGAGCAACTGCATTGAATAGACACTTCACTAAAGAAGAGATGCTTTTGAGATAAGATCTTACTAAATTCCCCAGGCTGGCCTCAAACTTGTGATCCTCCTGCTTCACTCAACCTGCTAAGTCTATGGGTGTATAAATGCATGCCACTGCACCCAACTCACATTATATTTGATGCAAACTTTACTTTAAAAAGCAGTACATTAGCTGGGCACAGTAGCACACGCAACTTGGGATGCTGAAGCAGGAGATAGCAAGCTTTAGGATAGCCTATGTAATTTAGCAAGACCGTGTCTCAAAATAAAAAAAAAAAGATTGGGAATGTAATTCAGTGCTAGAGAGACCCTGAGTTCAATTCCCAGTACCAAGAAAAAAAAAAAGAGGAAAGGAAAAAAAAAACTAGTAAATTAGATAGCAATTATGCATTTTTGAACTAATTCTTGGATCTAATTTAATACAGAGTAAGCACTTTCTGAAGATGGCATACAAATATATGTAAACTTATAAGCAGAGTCATATATATCAACTTCAAATATATAAGCAAATTATTCCTGAAAATAAATAAACATTGCATATTTCCTTTTCCTATACCAATATATCTCCTTCCTTGCACATTTAGGCTGTTTAGGCATTAAAATGTTAATGTAGAAAGTGTGTGAAAATGGAAGAATCCAGACTAGTGGAGACAGAACCCTCTCTCTTCCCTGTCGAGTTTTGATACTGGAGTCTGAGAAATGAACGGACAATAATCTAATCAAAAGGAGAAAAATCATACAAATTAATTACATGTTCTGGGCATCACATAAAAATAAGTACCAAATAACAAATTTAACGTCAGAGATTTATGTATTCTTCTTCATAAGAGAGAAGAAAGTGGAGGGCATAGGCAATTTAAACAGATGTTGTCTAGGTCAACATTCTCATTGCCATAAGCCACAAAGCCTGACCACGCAATTTAGAGGAAAGAAGATTTGTTTTCCTATAGTTTCAGTAGATTCCAGAGTTTCAGGAATGAAACTCTGAGGAACTCTGAGGTCAGAATGAGGCATATCTCAGTGCATGGTGATGGGAAGCAGCTAGAGGGAGAGAGCGAGGGCTCTGCTCTCATATCATGGAAGCAAAAGGGGCAGCAAGCAAAAGGATTCAATGACAAAAGCACAGTCCCTAAGGCCACACCCCCAGGGACCCACCTTATCCAGCCAAACCCCATCAGGCCTAAGTTTTCACCCAGAAAATCTATAACAATGGATTTATCCACTAATGAGATTACAACATTCAGGACTTAATCAGATCAGATCAGCTCTGAACATTAATATGTGAGCTTGACATTCTATATCTAACCATGACAGGTAGTCAATGGATTTTAAGAGACATGAATGGGCCCCAAAATGCAGACAATGGCCTGAGACAAAGTTTTTCTGGGGCAGAAGTGTGGTATTTTACTTTCTGTCTTTTCTGTGATATGAGTTTGATCTTCCTAGGTTAATGAAATCAGAAGGGAAGAATAGCATGTAAACATGTTTTCTTTTGGTAGGTCTTTAAGCAGATAAGGGATATCAAAGAAAAGCCTCATCTAGCATCTGCTGATTCCCAAGTACCTTCAATTTGAAACAACCAGCATATCTTGAGGTGACATCCCTGGGCTCCTTCATCAACCAACCCTCCTGGAACACTCCCAGGAACTCTGAATTTCTAGGTCCAGTTACTTTTTGCAGATCTCAAATCCTGGGATGACTGAAGTAGAAGTGAGAATAGAAAAGAAAAGTGGTCATGTCAATCCTGATATCTGTCTTATCATTTCTTACTTGCTTTCTCCTTCACTGTAAAAACTCCTGGAACATATAGAAAAAGATAAACTGTGACGAGGTCCTGAGCAAAATAAAAGAAATTAAATAATTAACATCAAATATGGTATTCTTTATTCCTATTTCTATTCCTCTAGGCTTTCTTTCTTTTTTTTTTTTATCATTCTCCAAACCCCTCAATCACTTCCACTTTTCTCCATTTGCCTAAAATCTTGATGTGAATTAAGTTGGTAAAGATACAGTTCAGCACTTAAACCTACACTGTCTTGTGCAGTTACTTGATTATGCATGTATAAGTGTCTCATCGCTTCAATTGGAGGAGCATGTATTATGATATAGGCCATTGTCAAATATATGGACATAATTGGTTAAAAATACAGATAAACTGGAATTGGCAGAATAAAAGATGTAATATTTTATCTTTTTTCATCTTATGTTCTTATAAGCGCTACTTGGACTTTGTGAAGTAAGAAAGAGTTTATGGCAATACACAGACCAAAACAGAACACAGTTGTTTTCCTTGGAGGCACTAGATCTTTGGAACAGCATAAGGATAGGAAAGGAAAAATACATGGTGATGGAAAATAAATTCAGTTAGCCTGATATCTCTTTGAGAAATGCTTTCTGCCATTCTACTTGTATTATACTTATTATATTATGACAATTAGTTTCAAAGTTGCTTTAAATTTTAGAGTGTAAAGTAATGAAATTAAGAGTAATTGATTTCAAAATTTCCTTTAGTCCACTTCAGGGAAAAGCACAGTACTGAGTTTAAGATGTCAGCACACTATAATCATATTATTGGCAACCTGAAGTTGCACACTCAAGTCTTATCAAACTGTCTGCTAGGTCTCTGACCAGACATTCTTAATGCCATCTCTTTGCAGATCAATTAAATGAACAAACTGCTCAGAACACTTGGTGGCCCTTTCATAAACGCTCAAGGATAAATATTTCTTAAAATCACAATTTCAGACATTAACTCATTAATAAATTATTGCAGTATTAGAGAACCTCCTCTTTGAGCTAAAATATCAGAAAATAAGATCTACAGTGATATATAATTTCATCGAGAAATGAGAGTTTGTAACCATTAAAAATATCCCCTCATGCTTTTTTATTATTCAAGAGTTACATATATTTCATAGTAGACTTTCATCACTTCTGTGTGCATAATTTCATACTGGTTTGATTTTTCTCTCAGAATTTCTTTTTGTCCCCAGCTGCCTGCATAGATGTGAAATTATATATTAAATTCAATAAAAGATTGATGATTCCTATCTAAACTATTTTTCCTAGTTATAGAAGATTTCCCCCAGCTTCTCACTTCTACTAGTGCATTATCCCTATAGGCCTTCCTTATGAGATTAGCCAAACACACTTTCCAATACTTTAAAGGGCTAATTTCCTGTCAATCTAAGAATGAATCTTTCTCTGATCCCATGAAATGCTGGAACACACATGGAGCCACATTGTATACTTCAACTTTCTAATTAAGAGAAATTTCTGTGATTCTATCATTCTATTATTTAGTCTGAAATTCTCCAAATTCCTCTACTGAAGTCCCTTAATCAACTTTTGTATGTATTAAAATAAATTACTTAGCTTCCCTTCATTTATTGGTCATGAGAAACCACTCCACAAGCTAAAACCTTCATTCATGTCTATATACAATGTATGTCATAAGTAATTGATTTGTTATTTGTAAAGATGGGATGGCTCTGTTTTTTTTTATTTTTTATTTTTTACATTTATTCTGATTTGGAGATTCATCTGATGGTTTCTTTATCTGTCTGAATTCACTATGAAGGGAGCAGGAGAATGAAATTGGAAACCATTAAATCATGGTGATATCATCATATTATTGATTACTTCAAATTTATATCTTCTTTACCTCAATCTCATGTTTTTGTTTGCTTGGTTGGTTGGTTTTATTCTTCCCCTCTTGGTAAACTCTGCTTTAAGAATCTTCAAATCTGATTACCAGATTCACAAATAAAATTTCAAACTATCCATTCCTCATCTTTTTCCCTAGGATTTCTGAATCAGTGTGCTTGAAATAAAACTTAAAATTACCTTAAGAATAATTATGAGCCAGGAACAAGAACTTTCTTAGATTTGTTCACCATGGTTTTCTCAACCCTCAACATAATGTTTTTCAAAAAATATTTGAAGTGATAAGTTTATGAATGAGAAATTTCAGTATTTACCTACTCAACAAGTTTTGTGACTACTATTTTTCCAGTGATTTAAAAATCCAGTTAGACACAAATAGAAATATGGCCAGTTTTTTGTCCTTACAGAGCTACCCACATTAAATGGTTAAACAATGACTTAAGCCAGCATTTGATGAGTTACCAAATACTGAGTGAATGTGCTACATTTGTTCAGAAGATAAGTACATCAGAAAGTATAAAGTTACACTCATCATTAGCATACCATTATAAGACCCTACAATCTGCAAAGCTACTTCTGGGAAATCAGAAATGAATACAAAACCAAATGCCTATATTTTAGAAATTCTTAGGCTACTATAAGATCAACATTTGAAGTGAAGAACAATGCTATGACATGAACAAGTTTTTATGGGAGTTCAGAGAAGGGAATGATTGATTGTTTATGCTTTTGGTGTTTGTGGTGGTGGTGTTTTTCAAGGAAGGATTCACAAGAGAGCCAATGGTAGAGATGAATCAAATATTGACCTTGTGCCTCTAAGAATATGTCAGCAGTCAGTGTTGTCAGTATTCATATACTAGATAACTTCACACAGAAATAAAATTTTTCTTCTACCATGATGTTTGAGGTATCCCCAAAGGATGCAGACGATGATTTAAGCTTCATTAAGTCAGGTAGGTTTAGATATGTCAGAAGTAAGGTCACAACATTCCGAAATTTTATAAATTGTTAAATCATTGCATCATCTCTAGAGATTATTCAAAATATAGTTTTAATTCAGTTGTAAACAAGATCTTCTACTTTAAAAGAAATCTATAATATCAAGGTTGTATTTCTACATAATGCCTTGCTTATTGAGAAAGGTCTCAGATGTAACTGGTCAAGTGAATTGTGTGGCAGGGAAATATATTCCAAGACCAGATTGAAATAACACCTTAAATAAGGAGAGGATAAAATATTTCTATATAGAAAAATAGACAATCCTATTATTTCTTAGTTATTGTTGTGGTATACACTTTCAGAATATTATTCTTAAAACATTCAATTTTTCATTCTTAAAATTCACCCACCAAAGCTTTTCAGTTATCCTAAGATTCTATGAAAAGTCAACTTCATCATACATGAGGAATAATATAAGTGGATATTGACAATTGTCATCCTGGCTGGGGGCCAAGATGAACAGAGAAGGAACACAATGCTACCTTAGATGTAAAAGGACTTTCATAATGGAGTCTGTCTGTTCAGATGGTATTGTGTATATGTGTGAGGGGTGCTCTGTGGAAGAGTGAAAATATGTCCCTGAAGTTGTAAATTTAGCCTACAATTATATTGATGTTGTCTTTTCTCCACAAGACAGCTTTCCCTGTCTTGAAAGAAAGCTATTTACTTAGATTTTAGCTATGTGATTAGATAACAGACATAAATCAAAGTAAGATAATACTTCTTTACATGGACACAGGTTATCTAGAGAGGTTCCTGAATCTTTATTCCTGAATATTTTTAAGAATAGGGTTGGATAGTGCATACATTGTTGCAGAGAGATAAGATAGGTGGCATAGATGGAGTCACATTACTGTGGCCTTAAAGGAAGTGGGGAGGTTTCACATTTTATTCTGTAGATAAATGAAAGTAATTGTTTCTGATGAGAAATGTGATATGATTGAAGCTAGGCTTTAGTTGTATCATTATTTTATTAAGGTAATAATAAGTATATTCTGTGTATCTTATCTGATCAACTATTCCAATAAATCTCAATAACATTTAAGGAACTGCCACAATTAAATACTTGAAAATATCAATTACAATTCTTTAAATGTAGCATTCCTGAGAGTATTGAAGAGCTGACATTTTCAAATAGGATCTCCTAACTTCTAAGCTGTAAGGATCTATTGGAAAGTATACTTACAAGAAAATTAAATCTGACAGCCTGTTTTCTGCTTTTTCCTCTCTATAAACTGACATTTCAGTATAGCTTTAGATTAAGACCTAATTATTATATGAGGATGTTTAAGTTGTTCAGAACAAAGAATAGTAGTAGTACAAAAAGGAGAAGGAGCTAAATGTGAACCATTTTGAGGCTAAAAGAAAATAATCGTCGTATTATTCGGTAATGATGCTTTGATCTGCCATTCAGCATTTGTAATGAGCATGCACTAAAATTTATTTCCAAAGCATAGACCACTTTTGTTCCCATAATATACAACTTTGCAGGAACAAGAATTTCTGAGGCCATCACAGTGAAATGATATTCACATGTAGCTGTATAGTCAGCTGTTTCCCACAGAAGAACAACCCCAGAATGCATATTTGCTGTTTCTGGGATTGTGTCTTTGCATCCAAACACATCAGTGGCTCTGAAATAATCTGGGAAATTACTTCCATCTGCACAGCCACATTTTAAAAAATCAATATTTGCTTGACTTTTAGCAGGAAAGCTTCAGTCAAAAATTTGAGGCAAAAAATTAGTATCAATTTATTTTCCAGCAAGACTGGAAGGGGGGAAATGCTTCATTAATTGTGGCAATCTGAGGCCATATTTGAAACAATGTCATCAAGACAGAGGAAAGTTCTAGATTCTTTTTAAAATAATAACATTAAAAGCCCTTGACTTAGACAGGTGGAGTTTTTGCATGAGATGAACAAATCGTGCCTATCCCAGGCCCAGTTGTCAGTAGTAAGTAGGTCAGGGATCCATTTATATAATCTAGAGTCACAAAAATGAAAGAAAGAAAGGAGGGAAGGAAGGAAGGAAGGAAGGAAGGAAGGAAGGAAGGAAGGAAGGAAGGAAGGAAGGAAGGAAACACTGGATAATCATGGCTGGTTTAAACTGCATAGCCTTTCATGTAAATACAGAAAGGAAATTAGTCAGGCTAACTACCATGCACTTTGAATGAGGTAGTCTTTAAACATGGGTGCATCTTGTCTCTTTGCTTAAAAACATGGAGAGAAAGAGAATATAACCTCCTAAGTGAAGTAAGTAGGTGGAATGCACAAGAAAGTGCATCCCTGTATTTGGCAAAGATAATTTGTCCTTGGGAATCACTAACATCATGGAGAGATGACTCAAGGTATATCAACTTATAAATCCACCAAGTAGTCAAAAATAAAAAGGGAAATATTCTACAGGATGTCTGGGATGGATGTAAGGTAGCACATAACTATATATGTGCCAGAAACACAGTTGATTTGCTGAAAGCGGTGCTTTAAGCTTACAGAGCAACATTAATTTAAGTGCTCAATTGAGTTCAACAAACATTTTACTGATGAAAATATTAGACATATACTGCCTTTAACTGATGGTATTATTTTGTACTTTGCATTTGATTATAAAATATAAGTCACTGACCCTTTGCCAGAAAGCTGTCATGGTCAAGAATATCAACTGGAACAGGTACTTTGGATCCAAGTCCGTTTTCCTTTTAGAAGCTGGTATCTTTGGTCAATACTAATTCTTCCTATACTTTAGTTTCATCATCAGTTTGAGAGGACAGTAGAAGAGATGATACAAACAAAGCATGATATTTATATGCATAGAAATGTCACAATGAAACCTATTAATTTATACAACTAACATGCATCAATAATTATAATAAAAATGATGGTCCAACTCTAGAGTGATTTCATGGGGTTTTCTACATCAAAGCTCCTGCAAACACCTGCAGCAGAAAGCAACAACCACAGACCTTGTCCTCATCAGTCTATTTGAATGAAATCATCACCACCTCCTTTGAAAATAAACATATTAAAATAAATGCAGGGTTTGGGCTGTCATAGTGAAATTTGGCTGACTTGATTTCCCTAAATGTCTTTTTGGCCATCATACTTCCTATCATTTCCACTGCCATGGAAGAAGCTCTTATTCTTTTCTGTCTATGATTTCCCAGTAGCTCTATATTTATTATAAACTTCTCAAATTTGATGTCATTGCTAAACCCTTATTTTATTTATTTTATTTTATTTTGTACTGGGGATTGAACCCAGGGTTGTTCTGCTTCTGAGCTATACTTCCAGCCCTATTTTATTTTATTTTTGAAACAGGATCTCACTAAGTTGCTGAGTTACTTGCTAAGCTACTGAAGCTGGCTACTAACCTGTCATCCTCCTGTCTCAGCTTTCCAAGCACTGGGATTACAGGTGTGTGCCACCACGCCCAGCTAAACACTTATTTTTAAAATATTAATCTTATTGACTCACTACCTACTCTCATATAGTTTGATAATTCTTCAGTGTCTCTTATTCTCTTACTTGTCACATAATAACTCTTAATATGCCACCACTGTCTCCAAATTCCTTTTCTTCCTTGTCTGCTTTGCCAAATTTGTCATCCTTACTGACATTTCAGATTCAGCTCCATATGTTAATTGAGCTGGTAAGATTTTCTTATGTCTTCTATAGATTTTGTTTCCATTATTCTTTAGCACTATAGAATATTATGGATAATTTCATCATATGGCTTTATTTCATTTGCTAGAATATTGCCAAAAGGTGAGGGTCCAGGTGTTTTGATTTTTTGTAGACAACTGTCTTCTAGTGTTATGCTATATTTTAACAACAGATGAACATGGTCTGAATTTGTAGACCTAGTCCTACTGATTCCCAGCACACTCTTTGGTCTGCAATCATTTTAATTCTTTGTCTGAAACAACATAAAGGGGCAGTCTTAAGATAGTGTTGAGAGAATTAGGTGAGTTAACAGATATGAAGTGTTTAGTATAGATTTTTGTCCTTGTCTTTGTTAACAATGAGATATATGAGTAATGCTTTAAGCAAAACAGTCATTTTATTACCATACAATTTGGTTGAGATGTAGTTGCGTAAAAGTTCAGAAATTAGAATATTTGTGTCTGAATGCTGGATACTGATGAGGACAGTCAAAAATCTTACTCAGCTGCACTTTTTTTTTGAGCCACATCCCCACCCCATTTTTTAGTCTTTATTTTGAAACAGGCTCTCACTAAGTTGCAGAGGGCCTCACTAAGTAGCTGAGGCTGGCCACGAACCCATATCCTCCATTCTCAGCCTCCCAAACACTGGGATTACAAGCATGCCCCACCACACCCAGCGTCAGCTGCATCTTTTAAGGCATTTGTCACTAGCTTCTTTGGATCGATGGAGGCAATAATGTATTCAAGTAGAGATACAAGAAAAGTAATAGATGATTTTCTTAAATTATTTCCTATATTTAGTTTCTACTTAAGAGAAGTGTGTGTGTGTGTGTGTGTGTGTGTGTGTGTGTGTGTGTGTGTATGACTGGGTTTGAACCCAGGAGCCATGTTCTACCACTGTTTTATATGCCCAGCCCTATTTTATTTTTCATTTTGAAATGAGGTCTCCCTAAGTCACAATGTGCTGACCTCAAACATGCAATCCTCCTGTCTCAGCCTTCGAAGTACTGGGATTACAGGTGTGCAGTAAGAAACAATTTTTTTCATTAGGAGAATATGTAGTCACAATTATTCTAAAATAGAAATCAAATTTATTTTATAAATATTTCTTAAGGTATTTCTGCCTTGTTTTTGTTTTGTTTTGTTTCTGTGATACACTGCTTGTTTTGGCAAGTTTAAGATTTTTGTGGTTTGTGTAATGGAATATTTAAGTTATCTGAAATTTTCTAAAATATGGAAGATACGTTTTGCTGACCAGTCCATTTATAAATTCAAAGGATGGATTTTCTTGTGAAATGTGTGAATGCAGGAGTAGAATCTTTACTTGATTGTTAAAATTCAGTTATTCTCAAGTAGAACAAAAATAAAATAAACTTGGGAATAAGAATTGAGAACATCTTTATTTGAGAGTTCTGTATTTATTATTCTTCTTGAATAAGAAAATTCTTTATGTTCTACATTAGTTACCCAGATTTGATTATCATGCCCATCCTACAGATTAAACTGAAATAGCTCTTTGAACACATTTAGTTTTTCCATTTTTCTACATAATATTTCAATTCAGATGAAATAGTCTTAAAAGTATTTTTCCACTGAGCACACACAATGCACTCAAAAACTTTTTGCAAAGCCTGTATGTTTGGTTAACGCTTACTAACTAGAAGACTTTGAAGATATAGTCAGAGATGTTGATATCAGCTCTCTGGTCTAGTGCCACCAAGAGGCCTATTATTCAGTTTACTCTTATTGTGAAAAATGCCAGGGCTCCTTTCTATGTTAGGACAGTCCACCAGCAATACTTGTCTCTTCAAGACAAAAATAATAATTTTCCATAGAAATGAACGTCAGTGTCTATGGTTACAATGGAGATATGGGTTAATTTCTGAAACATCACAAATATCAGAGTGAATGAGGTCCTAGAAGGTGCCATGAGTATATCACATGCTAACAAAAGGAAAACTGTATTAGGCATGATGAGCTCAGGCCTCTGAGAGTCAGATCTATAGGTTACCTCTGCTGGGGATCAGCTACTCCATCTCTAATATGAACAGGCCAGCTACAAAGTATTTCAAAATAACATCTTCTAATTTTAGAATCCTGTTCTAAAATAGTAATTTGTGAAGATATCCAGCTGGAGAGATCTACTGAATTTCAATTTAAATGAGCAGTTTGGCTAAGACATCATAAAGTAGGTTAACTCAAGATATGTTTTCTAAATCTTTGATATATCAAATGGCGTTGACACTAGTAAGAGTTATTCACAGTGCGAATAAGCAATGTTATATCACTTTTGACAATGGATTCTCTTCTGCACATGCCAGTCTTCTATTTGCCCAAATTCACTCTCATGATTTTCTAGGATCATAGCATATTTGAAAAATGCTCTGGCAGCAAACCCCCGCCAGCGCTGCATTTCTCCTTATGCCCTTTATTAGAAAATGTTGTCAGACTGTTCTTCTCTACCATAGATGAGCCAAGAAATTAGCTCATGGCCTTTTCTGATAATAAGTACACTAGCTAAAAACCAATCTGACATATGGAAATGAAAACCTCATTACTTCCTCAAAATTCCCCGGGGTGCATCTTTATAATTTACTCAGTGAGAAAGCCTGAAATTGTATTCTTAAAAGATCACTCTTTTAATTACCCCCAAGACTAGCCAAGTCTGGTTTGCAGAGCCATTATCATCTTAGACAATCATACTTAATTCCACAGTGAGTCAATGATTGTTATTCACACTTGATGAAGGCTTTGGAGAAATAATATAAATAATATAATAGTTATATATGTGACACATTACCTATAATGATAGCAATATGCAAACATTTTAAACACATATGGTGAAACAATATCTACTTTGCTTTAAGGCAAATTTCAATTTTAAAATCTCCATTTGCAGAAAACATTTTCAAGTAAAGACAAGAAGGCAAGTGGTGCTGACTGACTGCTATCATTACATAGTTGACAATTTTCACATTGGTTAATAACATACAATGATAATGGTAATAAAGACCACAGATGGACACTTATCCCCACCAGGGAACACGACTGAATTTAATTTAGCTCCATAGGGAGTAAGTGTCAGGCGGAACTATTCTCCCAGAATTGGGAGGTGGGTAAGTAACCTTTGTTTGTGATTACTACAATGCATTTATTATCTAGCATAGCTGTAATAACTATTTATTAAATATTAACTATATGTGATAGGGAAATATTTTCACTTGGAAACTCACATAGGATTGCATTTCAGACTGAGTTATAGAACAGAAGTAATATGGTGGGAACAAGATACACTGGAAGTCTGTGAATGAAAATAATCTTTAATCTTCATATTTTCATTGAAGTTTACATCGTTTTAGAGAAAAAGTTGAAAAAAATTTCTTTTTTTTAAAATTTTTTCAGGAAGATAGCAAGAGAAGAAGATTAGAGATCATGCATTATATAATTAACCTGCTTGGAAGTCTGATCTCTTATTTAAAGGAGATGGTCAGATGTTTTCCCTTATATGTGGAAACTAGGGAGAAACTGGTATATAGGAGGAACTCCACCCAAAGGAGGAGAAACCCTAGTGGAGTCATGGGGGAAGGGAGACTCTAAGAAGAAAACATTTGAATGGAGATAATGTACATACACAAATTTATCAATGCAAATCTCAATGTTGTACACAGGGTGGGTGAAGGAATGGGGTGGGAGCTGGAGGAAGGCTCACTGAATGTTGTGTGCATCTATGTCTGTATCACTCTGAATATCATGATGTGTGATTACAATGCACCAATTAAAAATAAATAATGAAGCTTACAATATGGAAAGATAGTCATCATAAAAGATCCCTATGTTATTTATACAGTGTGATTGTGTATATTAGCAATAGTGTGTATCTCAATTTGATAAAAAGCACCAGTGGTAACATGGAGTCTGAAGGGATTATACCTTATTTAGTTCTACTATAAGTTTAGCTACACTATGGTCTTTCTTCTATCACATGAAATATATGTTAACTGGTCTCCTGGTACATTTTGGAGCATGTCACTTTCTATGATTTTATCATGCTATTCCTTCCATAGATGTCTTGCTTCTAATCACATCTGCTCATTTCATTGCCACCAATTCTTCAGAAGTTTTACAAACCTGCCCTGTCTTCCTATCTTTCAGTATTTTGTCTCTAGAATTAATTTTATGAAAAAAAAAAAACCCAGAGACAAAAACATTTAAAAGTATAGCTCTCAAAAGAGCTATTCAGCTGGGTGTACTGGTACAGGCCTGTAATCCCAGTACTTGGGAGGCCAAGATTGGAGGATCACAGGTTCATGGCCAGCCTCAGCAACTTAGTGAGACCCTGTTTCAAAATAAAGAATAAAATAGTGGAAAGAAAAAATTGATCTCTTCACACCATTTTATATTGGTGTTTTTGTATGTCCTCAAAAGTAATATTACAGAAGTCAGGAAGAGAATTGTTTATATGAGTGAGCACAATTAAAAAAACAAAACAAACAAAAAAAAAAAACGGCCTCCTTAAGGTCTCCTAATTTCAGGAACTACTTCTAGATAAGATGGACCTACTTTTTACTTTTGTTTGTTGATTTTTCGTTTATATCTGGAAACAAAGGTATTTACTTGTTTGTACTGTGGTATTTGATATGTTTGATCATAATGGAGACAGGGGAGAAATCATTTTTGCTTACTCAATATCTACAACTTTCATTATTTTATTAACTATTTAGAATTTGTTGTGATGACTGGAATTGTTATTGATTTTTGGGCTGTGTTTTACCCTGTTTAAAGCTCTTGAAATGGCAGTATGAAACTCTTAAAGAGTTACTCAAAGAATTATCGACCAGATTTTGGAGTCTGGACTGACTGATGTATGCTATTGGAATGCCAGACTGATGAAGCAATATTTGAATGCAGTAGACTAATACAGGTAGAAAGGATGAATCATGTAGTATGTGTCCATAGTCTAAAGAAGAAATTATGTTCAGAGATCTGATCAAATCTGCCAGAAGTGGTTTTTTATGCTTTGCTGTTTTGTTTTGTCTTGTTTTGTTTTCTACTATTCGAGAGAGGCACTCTTCCACTAAGCTACATCTCCAGACCTTTTTATCTTTTATTTTCAGACAGGACCTCACTAAATTGCCCAGGCTGGCTTCGAACTTGTGATCCTCCTGCCTCAAACCTCCCTGTAGCTGGGATCACAGGCATAGCACATGCCACTGTGCTCAGCTTATGCTTTTTTTTTTTTTTAACCACGTGATTTTACTACTCCAGCCATAACATGTATGATTTGGCACTGCTCTCTTCTACAAACACAGGCAGGCCAGTGGCTGCTTATAATAATTTTGCTAAATACAAGTTCTCAGCACTGTAACTATAGACTAGGTAAGACAAGACAATTTCTTTTCTGGTGTGTGTGTGTGTGTGTGTGTGTGTGTGTGTGTGTGTGTTTGTGTGTGTGTAATGGAGAGATCCTATTATGTACAAATTACAGGTTACTTAGCTTTTATCCAATGATGAGCATCAAAGTTACCACAAAGTATTGATGAATTTCCCTTTAAACCTGTGTGAGAGATTTCTTCACAGCAGTAGGATTCCTGAGACTCAAAATATATATGCATGAATTGTACAAATTACTTACTGGTGATCTTCCCTTCAGCATGGCTGCATCAGTTCATATTGTTACCTGCAGCAGTCTTTAAGCGAGCATTCATTTATTAAGTAAAAGCACAGACATTAAGTCTTCAAAAAGACATAAGGCATGACTTCTAACCTTATGGTCTTATTTCTGCACAGAGAGCTGAATACATTGCTATATGATACACAGAGGAAAGATGAAATCATATATTTAGGAGTGTTTAAGCTATAGCCTGAGGATCAAATTTGGCCCACTATAATTTTATGAATAAAGCTTTATTCATATCCATATCCATTTATATATTGCCTATGGTGGCTTCTGTGCTACAATGGTAGAACTGAATAAACTGTGACAGAGAATGTGTGCCCCACAAGGCTGAACATACTTGCTATTTGATCCTTCAGAGAAAAAAATTGCTGATCTTGCATATGTGAATACTACTCTTAGCAGTAGTTGCCAATTCTTTTCTATATTAACAAAACAGCAATAATATATATTTATGTATAACTTTACCACTTGCTAAGTCATTATATTCCAAAATTTCATTAATGTAAATTCACTTATGTTTCACTTCTTTTTATGTAGTCATTCAATATGTTGTTTGACACTACAGAATTCCTATTCTGGTGTAAGCAATTTATCCACCACTATCCTTAAAAAATTGTTAACATCAATTCCTTTATATCTGTCGATTACCTCTGGTTTTCTTCTCAGTACCAATGGAGAGCTAATTGATCCTAAAGAGATTATGCCAATTGACACAGAGATTCTTTAATGAATAACTGGCTAAATTTGTTTTATCACATATGTATCTACCTGTCTATTCTCCAGTATATTTTATTTTATATTATTTGATTTGATTTGATTATGTGGAGTGGTCTTCTATCCACATGGATTATACTTAAACAAGATAGAAATGCTGTAAGTTATTTCAAGTTCTTCTTTAAGTTAAATAATCAGCTCTTCATATACAAACCATTTAAGAAAAGTATCATGGGGATCATGGATCACTACTCTTTCTTCCAAGACATTTAAAAATCTAGGGAGATTGGGAAGTGGTAAAGAACAAAGGGCAATTTGTCTGAAGCATCATTAGTCAGCAGGGGGGAAACAAGCAGAGAAAGACTACATGTATTAAAATGAACACACACATATATATGTCATTTTAATTGAGAAAAAGGGCTTAAATAATGTTACAGCAATACACTCTAGACTTGTTTCACCATGACCTTCAGATTCAAAGTGAATTAATATATAGTGCTTCAAAGGGCAGTCTCTGGCATATGAGACCTAATTTTACAATTAATATACTCTCCTGTCCACCACCCACTCACAATTTGTCTTACATCCATATTTAGCTCTTCAGGGGTTTCCTTAAATAGCTTAGTAATATCACATTAACTAATCGATACCCATTTGTGGTAGGCTCATTATCATTTCTACACTTGAGGAAACAAATGTAGAAAGGCTAAGTAGAGACATAGCCAAGGTCACCTCACTTGAAATTAAAAAAGAACATTCTACATTATATTTGTTCCACTAGTATGCTTCTGTAGTTTCTCTTCCACTGATATAAAAGATCATTAGGACATGATCATGATGCAGCAGGAACCCAGAAGAACTTAAGATGGGAGTTTCAAAAGTTTCAGGTAAGTAAACTGAATAGTAATTGGTGTGTATTGAACATTTGTCAGCCTTTCCATTCTATATGTGGAGCACTACATGGTTCTTGGAAGAGCTCCTCCCTTTTTGAAATATCAGATGCTTTTTCAGCTGCCAGGGCAGGTCTGGTAGGGGCCCCTAAGCTGGGTCTAGTCAATCAATTGCATCCATTGCAGACACTGAAGCAGCAGTGACATAAAAGAGTGACTGTGGAGACTAATTTCCAGTAATGGTGGTATACTTGCAAGCAGTTACTAGAACACTGTGGTTAATACTGTATTGTTCACTGTCTAGCACTGACATGGTTGATGGAGGAAGCCACAATGTTTTAGGGGAAAAAATAATGTTATTTTCATCATCCTATTCTTAGGCATGTTTTAGGAGAAGAAACAGATATTTAACTGAACCCCATTTACCCCTTCTCATTTTCTGAGACTCTCTTTCTTGTTGCCCTTGATATTGTGCAGTAGTCCATGTATGTTAAATCAACCTAAGTTTCTGTTAATTACATTAAGAATTCTGGTTGTCATAGGGATTGGAATAAGTACTAGTTCACACACAATCTTCAGGAAAATGGTGAATGGGTTATTTTTCTGTAACTGCCATAAGACATTGCCACAACTTTAGTAAGAACACAACATCCATCTAATAATGCAGCTCTGTAGGTCAGAAGTGGTGCAGCATGGCTCAGCTGAGGCTCCTCGAAAGAGTTCTAAATGCTAAACTGAAAGGGTTGTCAGAACCATTTCTTTTCAGAAGCTCTAGTGAGGAATCTTTTCCCAAAATTATACTTGTTATGTCCAAGTTCAGTTCCTTCCTTGGGGTGGTGGAACTGAAATTCCCTTCTTCCTGGCCTTTCTCTGGGACTTGGTCTTTGCTCCTAATGGCTTCTCATATTTCTTCTCCCCTTCAGAAACAATGGGTAGAACCCTCTCAGTCCCCAAATCTCTTCAGTTTCTCATTCTAAACCTCTGTTACTCTGGAGAAAGTTCTCTGCTTTTAAAGACACAGGTAGACTAACACCACCTGGATAATCTACATTAATCTCCCTATTGTAAGGCTAAATTACATTTGCAAAGACTATTTTGACATGAGACATAACATATGCACAGGATCCAGAGATTAAAGTGTGGACATCTGGAGGGAGAAATTCTGCCTAACACAATGAAATTCAAAGATTTATTATCTGGCTCATCTATGAATTAACACAGTAAAAAGGGAGAGTTTGTGGACACCCATTACTTTAGGGGAAAAGTTAGTTATATTATTACTCATGATCATCTAAAAAGAAATGTTCATTGAATACAGGGAAACATATCTAATAGAATCAATGACATAAAAATGCAACATCTCTGAAATAGGGTAGCTTCTTTCAGTTGTTCTGTAAAATTTAGCAAAGTTTAATAACCATGAGAGTTTCAGTAACTTTGGTTCAAGTTATAAGTTATAATTAAATGGATTTCTTTATTATACGTTTAAAAAATGTATCTTTATGATTGGAAGACTGAAAGTCACAAAAATCCAAGTACAAAGATTGATTGCTAAGTATGCCTAGTTCTAACAATGCTAGTTATAATTTCTCTGGTTTCATTTTTAAAAATTTCTTTATTTACCTGGTGTTTTACAATTTGTTTCTCAATTTTCTCCATTTATTATTTTTAAATCATATTTTAATATACTTTTATTGGCAATATGATAATCAGGAAATAATGAGTCCCTAAAATTTAAAATTGAAATACAGAGGAAGAGTGAGAACAAATCCAACTATTCAAATCTTCAATACCTTGTCAACTGAAGGTTTTCCCTACTTTAAGAACTTATTGAGATAGATACCTTGGAAGGAGGTCACTTTGCTATATGCCTTAACTCCATCATCTATCACTGTCTCCAGATTTTAATCCCATGGTACAGTGAAGATATGTACATATGTTCCATCTCATTATTAATTCTCCATTTGATGTGGAGAAGTATTCACTCTGAAATAATTGCAAGATATTGAAGATATGTTAAAATCAGAATATATGTGAACTTTGTTTTGGAAAGTAATTATATAGAGAAGAAAGAAGTTTTAAAGTGGATTTTGTTAAATGAAATACTGCCAGATATTCTAGATTCAGTGTTCTAGGTTAAGCAAATTAGAATTTTGCTAACTGTCAAGTTGATGGATTGACTATAACATGGACTTAGTGGTGACCCACTCTGAATTTGAAATGCCAGTTCTTTGATATATTGTGGAAATAGAAATTCAAAAAATGTGATGCCTAAGTAGAGCTATCATGCATTACATTATCTTTATCACCTAATCATATCCTTTGAGAAATACTGTGATCATATTAGAAGGGACTGCCTATTTGAAATTTATTTTAGTGGCTGTTCTCTATAGAGGGCTCCTTGGTGGTTAAAATGGGACGCATCATTTAGCAATAAGACCATAAATGGTTCCTTATCCTTCATGTACCTACAAAAGTAAGAATAAATTAAATCCAAAATAAGAAAATAAATAATAAAAATGAGAGATGAAATTAAATATAGGAAACAGAAAAAAATAAATGAAGCCAGAGATAGTTCTTTGAAAAGATTGATAAAATTGATAAACCTCTAGTGAGGCTGGCCAATTAAAAATGGCATACATTTTTAATGCTAGAAATGATAGAGGGGCCATCATTATAGACACAAGGTATACTAAAAGGATAATAAAGAATGCTATGAGAAATTCCATGTACACAAATTTAATAACCGAAAAGAAATGGACAAATTTCTTGAAACATAATCTACTGCAATTCAAACAAGAAGAAATACAACCTGCGTAGGCCTGTAGCTATTAAATAAATCAAATCAATAATTAATAACTTTGCAAAACAGAATACATAAACCCAGATAAGTTTAATGGTGTGTTCCATCAAACACTTAATGAATAATTAATATCATTTCTCTACAATCTTTTTCAGAAGATAGAAGCAGAAAAAAATAATTCCTATCTCATTCTGTGATGCCAGAATTACCTTAACACCATACAACAAAAACCACCCAGCAAAATTAGAAGAAAGGAACAGTACAGTACAGACCAAATATCTAACCAATGAAGATGCAAAAGACTTCAACAAAATACTAGCAAGTTGAATCCAATAATGTATAAGAATTATATACCACAACCAAGTGGGATTTATCCCAGTAGACAAGGTGGTTTCAACATTCTAAGAAGTAATTAATGTACCTCATTACTTCAATAGGCTAAAGAAGAAAAATTACATAATAATATCAAAAGATAAAGGAAAATAATTTGATAAAATCCAACATCCATCCATAATAAAAACTCTCAGTAAACTAGAAATAGAGGAAATGAATCCTCCTTAACTTGAGAAACAATGTTTCTGATAAACCTATAGTTAATGTCATACTTAATGATAAGAACCTAGAAGCATTCCCATTAAAATCAGAAAGATGTTCTCTCTCACTGCTCCTTTTCAATATATTATTGGATGTCCTAGCTCTATTTGTTTTTTTTGTTTGTTTGTTTTGCGGTACTTGGGATTGAACTCAGGGGCATTCTACCTCTGAGCTATACCCCAACCCTATTTTTTTATTCTTTATTTTGAAACAGGTCTCACTAAGTTGCAGAGTGCCTCACTAGGTACTTGAGGCTGCTCGTGAACCTGAATCCTCCAGTCTCAGCCTCCTAAATGCTGGTATTACAAGCGTGCAGTACCATGCCTGGTTGTCCTAGCTCTATTTGGAAAAAAGTAAGAAATCTGTCTTTGCTCACAGATGACATATGTATACAGAAAACCCCCCCAAGAGAACAAAATCCCCTAAAACTAATAAACAGTCATCAAGCTTTCAAAGTACATAGTTAATATACAAGAACAATCACTTTCATATATACCAGCAATGAACAAGTAGAATTTGAAATTAAAAATCCAATACCAAGCTGGGCTTTGTGGCACATACCTGTAATCCTATTAGTAGGGAGGCTGACACAGGAAGATGGCAGTTTCAAGGCCAGCACACAGTAATTTATCAAGACTTGTTTCAAAATAAAACGGGCTGGGAGTGTAGCTCAGAGATAGAGTACCCCTGGGTTCAATCCCCAGTACCACAAAAACTGCAATAGCAATTATATAGGTATCCCTTTAAAATGAAACACATGAGTATAAAACTAAAAAAAAAGTGATGCAAATGAGGAAAATTACAAAGCTATGATGAAATAAATCAAAGAAGAATTAAATAAATAGAGATATATTACACAGTCATGAATAAAAAGGCTCAACATTGTCAAGGTATGAATTTATCCTAGTTTAAATTTATAGGTCAACAAAATTCCAATCAAAATCCCAGCAAGATATTGTGAGAATAATTACAAACTAATTCTAAACTTCCTATGGAAAAGCAAAACACTCCAAGGGGTCAATATGATACTAAAGGAGGACAAAGTTAGATGACTCACACTATCAATAAATTAAATGATCAGTGGTTGGCAGAAGTTTGGGGGGTGTCAGGGAGGGAGGTATGAGTAGACCCACAGAGGACTTTCAGCGCAGTGAAACTATTTTGTGTACTACTGTATTGATGGGTTTATGTTTTTATACATTTGTTCTAATCCATAGAATGTAGATCACCAAGAACATAATCTCACATAAACTACCAACTCTAGATGATAATGAAGGTTCAACTTTAATAGAATATACCACCCTCAAAGTGGGATATTGATAATGAGAGAGGCCATGAACATGTGAGGACAAGGGAGTCCTGGGAAATCTCTGTACCTTATGCTCAATTTTGTTTTAAACCACAGTGCTCCAAATAATGTTTAATAAAAAACTGATTGAAAAAAAAAAAAAAAAAACTTCCCTCAATCTTATTGTAAGGGAACAGTAAAGTAAAACATCCCTTCCTTAAGGACATCCCAGTCTCTTTCTTGCCACCGGATACTTGTATTGCTATGAATAGATGCAGTAAGTTAGGCTTTGGGCTATATTTTTAAGTCATTATTTTCACTCATTCTCTTCCTCAGGTATGTATATTTTACTCAAGCTACTTTAATGTAATATAAGCAAATAGAAATAGCACCAGATTCAATGAAGTGCATCAGAGAGACACAGTATGTTCATTGTCTTCTCTGGTCCACTGGTATGCCCTCAGAAACTGTGGTGCCTAATGGAATGGTTCACTCTGCCCAAGAGACATTGAATGATGAATGAATCTAAAGTAAAATAGTTTATATCTTCCTCATGGTGAAGTTTCAGTTTCCAGGTCTTATGAATTCATGATTCTTCCTCTAGTTCTTTCTTTGCCAGACAGAAATAAACATGAATATTTGACTTAAATATTGAAATTCCAGCTGGGTGTGGTGGTGCATGCTTGTAATCCCAGCATTTGGGAGGCTGAGACCAGAGGATCCAGGTTGCTGGCCAGCCTCAGCTACCTAGTGAGGCACTCCACAACTTAATGAGACTCTTTCAAAATAAAGAATAAAAAATAGGGCTGGTGGAATAGCTCAGAGGTAGAATGCCCCTGAGTTCAATCCTCAGTACCGAAAAAAAAAAAATTGAAATTTCATTTAGATATCAGGTGATCCTAGATGAACTGTTAAACTTTTGCTGTATCTCAGTTTCCTCATTTGTAGAAAGAAGCCACAAAAATTGCCTGAAGGAGTGATTGGAAGGTACAAAGAGGATCACTTTCTTAAATGTCACTGAAAACTGTGAATAAAAACAACAAATTTTTTCCCTTAAAATATTTCATTTTCTTTTCATGTTCTCCCTGGTGTATGACAAACTAAGAAAAAAAAAATCTTTATTCAAATTCTCCTGAGTCACTAAGACAAGATCAGATCAATTCAAAGTCTCTTGATCTTAGAGGTCCCTGCACTCTTCAGCATCTTTCAATGTTCTTGCCATAAGAGTATTTTCCAACTGCTCCATTAGTGCACTGCTCTCTGCCTTCTGACTCCCTCTTGTCTTAATTAGCTCAGTTCTGGGGTTTTCCTCTTTGCTGACTCACTTTATCTTTTCCAATCCCCCTAGCCCTTTTACTTTGCACCTGGATTCGAGTCATCCCTGTCTGTGCTTATTTTGCGTAGTTGTAGATTCATTATCTAGATCTTGTTAGTTCTTCACAATGAAGCATATATACATTTATAAGCACAAATATAGCACTGTAACATGATCAGAGCTTGGCTAGGGGAATCACAGGGTTTTTTTTTTTTTTTTTATAAAAATAAAGGTTAAAGAGTTATCGACTGTGCTATTTGAAGATATGAAAATGGGAGCTCATCAGATGAGGAATGGCCGAGTGAATGCAAGAAAGAAAACATGTTAAAAACAGAGGGGAGGAAATGGACTAGTTACTTCAAGGGTTCCCATATTAAAGAAGAGGACATTGAAAATCCAGGAATAAACAGAAAAGTTTTGGAGTGGTGACAAAATAAACATTTCTGAAAACTCTTAACTTTTAAGATTGAGGGTATGTCCAATAGAAAATAATTTTTTTCTGGCATGGATTAAGGATACCCTAGTTGATTAGAAAGACATATAGAAGTTATATCTACATAAAAAATTGAATCATATACAAGTTCAAAATAATTCATACATTTGCATTGAAATAGAATTTGAGTAATATGAAGTTTATACCTATTACAATAGTAAAAGAATAATCTGTAAATTCCAACACAACTTTTTACTAGTTTTTCTGTAGAGGAAGTTAATCTCATAAACTTTAAACTTAAATGAAAATTCTAATTCATAGTAAATCAGTTTCCAGATACGAGTTCCATTTTCCTCTGTCCTTACAGCATTAATTTTTAAAGTGTTTTATACCACTTACCTACTATACCCATAGTGTTTTTAATATAGTTTTATACACTGTAGCTAGGCCCCAAAAGATCATTTCCCTAAGGCTAAAAAAGGTGAATGATTTCAAAATTAAAGTAGCAGAGTTTGACTTCATAAAAACATAATTTACAAAGTACCCCAAAGACTGCTGACTGTCTGTTGAAACAATGATACTAGATGTGATTTAAGCTATTTTAATTCAGTGAATGAGCAAAAATAGTATTCTAGTCCTAATTATGTTAGCAGGTATGCATCAGATAACCAATTTGACTGAATATCCATCTGGGGTTGATACAAGTAGAATGAAAAGGACTAAGGTTAAGATTGGCAGCCTCTGCCATTATGGAAGGAGTCCTATAGAAAATACTGATCATTTAGAACAAAATTTTGGAGAAGAAGGTCTGCTTATTTTTATTATTAGTTTTATTTCAAGATGACACTTCATGGGCATAGGTTGAAACCTGTGTTTGTATACAGTCGCACAAGGTTAGTGTAAAGATTCAGAGATCAAATGGGACAAAGAAAATTATCAGATACTCTGGGTGGGAAAAGAGTATGGAAAGTTAAAGTCTGAGCATTTCATTTTATAATTCTGCCATAGTGAGCTAATAAGCCTATTATTCAAATACTTAAGGACAGAAAACTCTTCTCAACCTTTCTTACCCAAATATCCAGGTAACATAGTCCAAGTTACCACAAACCTTTCTCTGAGAAGCACTGGAGAAATAGTGGAAATGCAGAGAGAAGATCTTGCTAATAGAATGGAGCTTAAATTTAGTAGAAGACTCACCATTCCTGGTAGTTCTATTCCTGAATTCTGATCAGAAAACAGTGTACCAAGATTCTGACACTCCTCTTATTTTGGATAAATACCCATTATGCTTAGATGTGGAATGTCCCCTGAAGAGCTTATATATTCATCTGAGTTGATATAATTAAGTCAAGAGGACTGTAATCTTATCAGTGAATAAATCCATTATAATGTGGTAGAAGAAGAATGGTCCTTGGGGGTGTGGCCTTAGGAGTTGTTGAATCTCCTTGCTTACTGCCTTCATGATGTGAGTTGCAGAGCCCTATATCTATCCCTTTCTCAGCTTCCTGCTGCCATGCCCTAAGCTGTGCAGACGAGGCCTGACATGGACTGAATTCCTAAATCTCCAGGAAAACTGTGAGCAAATAAATCTTCCTGCATCTAAGTTGTATAGTCAACTGTTTTGGATTACAGTAGTGAGAATGCTGAACAAGATGATACCTCTTTTAATTCAGAGATCATTAGCTTTCTTGACAACCATACCAATCTTCTGGTTCTTATTGATTCCACAGTCAACTGAAACTTCTTGTGTTCATGATTAAAAGTAAGAGGGTCATTTATGGTAGTCTATACCAGGAAAAGGCAGATTAATACAGGCTGGAAAAAAGACTACTCATCTTAGGACAATACAAAACACTAAGGGTTTTAACTAAGTAATGCATTGTAAAAGAGACAACTATATACTCTGAATGAATTATTTCTGAAGTATCTTAGGGATACTTTGATTACAAGTAAAAGAACTAACTTAGTGCAGCTTACAAAAGTAAAGGTAAACTAATTAGAAAGATCAATATATGAGTTACAGAGCAAAATGGCAATGATAACGGTCTTATAATGCACTAAATTTTGAGACTAGAATGTCAGGAAGGCACAGTCTGGTCAATGCCTTTGTGTGTGCATCTGCCTTTATTCTCTTTGCTCCCGAACATTCTTTCCTTGTTAAGAAAATGACTACTCCATCGCCAGCTTCACTTTGTCTTTAGATTTAAAATTACAACATAAATTACTTAGTCCTTTTAATTTCAGGAAAGGGATTCGTCCTTACACTCAGTTGTTTACCCCTAGTCCAATTCTGGATTGGATTGGCCATGATTCCACTGTTGACCCTCTCCTAGATAAATTTTATTATATGTCAGTAGCTATCTGTAGATAGTAGGTAAATTTTGTTAGAGAAAAATATGCCACAGTTCATAAAATTTTTTTAATTAATTTATTTTTATATGACTATTTTTTAACTGGTGCATTGTAATCATACATCTTTGTTAGGTACAAGCTGATAAAGGCATAGCACACATTTCTCATTTAATTAACCCTTCCCCAATTCCCACCACACTCCCTTGCCTTCCCTCCTTCTCAAGTTCAGTTTAGTGATTGACTTTGATATGTTTGTGAAAGTACATCATGTGCATTAGGGTGCCCCCCCATCACCTTCCATTAAGTCAAATTCTTTGCTCATCTAAGATTTCTCCTTCTTCATCTGGAGTCCCTCTTATGTTCCATTGTTTCCCTAGCTTCTATATATTAGGGAGAGCATACGATTTTTTACTTTTTGTGACTGACTAATCTCACTTAACATAATGTTTTCTAGTTGCATCCGTTTCCCTGCAAATAACATGATTTTGTTCTTCTTTATGGTTGAGTAAAATTCCATTGTGTACATATTCCATAGTTTTGTAATCCATTCATCTGTTGATGGACATCTTGGCTGCTTCCATAGTTTGGCAATTGTAAATTGTGCAGTTATAAACATAGATACACATGCATTGGTCTAATAGCTTGGTTTCCATTCATTTGGGTAGATTTTTAATGAAATAAATGATTAAAAATGTCAAAGGACACTCAAATGCAACTAGCAACTATACAATTTTTATGAGACTCTATTTTCTAAATTCCTGGGTTTTTCATTTTCTTCATAAACAATTTTATTCACACTTAGAAATAACAATTCAGTATCATATTTTATGGTGAATACAAAAATGAGCTAATGTAAGCTTCTGTATTTCCATATCACTCTTATCATCATTGTTGTCATCATCATATTGATAGTAGCAATGACAGCAGCATCTGCTGCTTTTTCTTTTCATCTGACCAAATGAGAAAATGTCACTTATCAAGATTCAGTTCTCCTGCTGGCATTTGTGATTCCATCGATTTTATTTTTTTTAAGGCTTTGTTTTCTCTCAATTATTTCTAATCTCCTGTGCTATCAATATTTCCTTTGTTGATAATAACCAGAAATATGCAAATACACTCAATATTGTAAATATTGTAAAGTATTATATATACAGTTGACCATTGCTAGAATCATAAAGAATTGGTTCTAGAACTTCTTGAGGATACCCAAGTCAGTAGAGCTCACATCTCTCATCTAAAATGGTGTAGGATTTACATAAAGACTATGCAAATTCTCCATATACTGTGTGTGTGTGTGTGTGTGTGTGTGTGTTTGTGTGTGTTGCTGGGAATTAAACTCAAGGACATTCTAGCACTGAGCATATACCCCACAGCAGCCTTTTTTAGTTTTTATAGGATTTCTCTAAGTTACCTCTTCTTGACCTTGAACCTAGAATATTCTTGTTGCAGCCTCCCAAGTTCTAAGATGAGAGATGATGTGTCACCACCAATCCTGGCAATATGTTTAATGTCTTTCTTTCTTTCTTTCCTTTTTATATTTATTTATTTATTTATTTATTTATTTATTTATTTATTTAGTGTGTGTGTGTGTGTGTGTGTGTGTGTGTGTGTGTGTGGTGCTTGAATTGAACCCAGAGCCTTGTGCAGGCTAGGCAAGTGGTCTACCACTGAGCTACTTCCCTGGGCTCTCCCATATATTCATATACTTTAAATCATCTTTAGATTACTGTGAATACCTAAAGCAATGTAAATTCTATGTAAATAGTTGTTATACAGTTTGAAAATCCCTAATCTAAAAATGGAAAACGTAAAATATTCCACATCCAAATTTTTTAGTGTGCAGACATGACACAACAAAAGGAAAGCTCCAACACTTGACCTCCTGTGGTGGGTTTCAGTCAGAATCCAGGTACACTAAAATTATTATATAAAATTACCTTCAGGCTACATATGTAGGGTGTATATGAAATACAAATTAATTTCATGTTTAGACTTGGGTTGCATTTTCAAGACATCTGATTATACATGTGAAAATATTTCAAAATATAAAAAAATAAAAAATGTAAACTCCAAAAGACTTTTTATCCCAAGCTTTTCAGATATAGGATTTCCAACATGTGCTGTTATTTATGCATAATAATAAGAAAAAAGTATGTATATATTCAACACTGACATAATTTTTCCCACTATTTTTTATCCATGTTTGGCTTAATTCACAAATAAAGAACTCACATATATGGAGAACTCACTAAGAGCACAGATTGCCCTGTTCTTTTGAGATATTTTATAAGAAATGTTAAAGAAAAAAGTATAGTTTCTGTATTTTCAAAAGAAAATAGATGCTAAAATTACATTCAAGGGTGCCACTGAGAACACAATCCTGAACATCTACCAAATAGCAATTTATGTATTGTGATGTCACCTAATCATATTTTTTGTGTTGCTAATGCCAAGATACTCGACTGAGAATATATTAAACAGTGACAAAACCTTAAACTATAATCTTAGATCTAGAACACACTTTTGGTACAGTTGTTACCAATCCTGCCAGTTCTGAGTGTTATCAGCTCTTCCTGTTACCAACTCAGCCTTGGATTCTTTTGCTCAAATCAAGATAGAAATCATGAAGAGCCAAGTGACAATGTCATCTGAATGAGGCTTTATTCTGGCTTCTGCTCTAGCCTAAAGAAGACAGCACAAGGGATGGGGTGTCTAGACTGCTCCCTGAGGACTCCAGGAATAAAGCTTATATAGAAAACAGGTGTGGTTTCACACAGGTGCATGCTCAGCTCTTACACAGGATCCCAGGATTTCTGCACATCTTGTCAATTCTTTTCTCTTGCCACTGGGCTTTACACTTGACCAGGCTATCTGCTCATGTCTTTGGGTCTGTCTGTGCTCACTATCACCACCCAGGAAGGTCATATGTCTGTCAAGTTCAGGTGTATTGCTCATGTGATGTGTGCTGAGGGGGAGGTGGAAAGGGTGGGGAGGAGTCAGCAGCTCCTGAACCTAGTCAGGAAACTTATTTTAAATTAGTTTGTGTTTAGGTATAAAAAAAAAATCTTGGTTGGAAAATTAGGTACCTTCTAGTTCTGTCTCATAATCTCATCAATAACTTTTACATCTAAAAAATTATAAAACCTTTGAAATTCGTCAATTACAGGCAAGAACTAAGGTTGAGACCAGGAAAATATCTCATATCTCAAATTCTTTTTCAAAATAGTACATGTTGTACATCAGACTTAATTAATGTTGCTCTCAAAAATATTTGTACTCTTCTAAAGGAAAAAAATATCCAAATTTAATTAAGTTATGTCTTGTAAAACTAATTTCTGTCACATAGCATGACATAATTAGATAAGATAAAATATAATATTCCCTGTTCAACAGATTCGCATTGAAAATATAATGAGATAATTCAAATCATCCTTAAATATATATTTAAAAGAGATAATCTATTAAATATGTTATGTAGTTCTTGGAACATAGTAGGTTATCTAAAAATACAAATTTTCAGTGTTCTTCTCTTCACCATTGTATTTTAAAAATTAAATTATAGCTGTTCAAGCATTAGCAAACCAATGAAGGATATATTTTTAATAGAGAAAGGATATAATTATGATCTCTTAACTTTATAGAATGCTTTCTTTTACCCTTGTATTTGAGCCTAGGTCTGTTTTCCTCTCAAGGATAATATGAAATTTCACCTTAAAATTAGTAAATCTCATTGTAAACTCTAATTTTGAGTTCACTAGGCCACCTCCTAGGCTACAATATAAATCCTTTAAGGATAAGATCATGTTCCCATTTCTTGACCTATTGGATCCTAAATAAACATTTATTGATTGAATGTTGTACTTTATTCACGAGATATTGTTCAATAGTTCAGCTGTTTTTTTTTTTTTTTGTGGTACTGAGGATTGAACTCAGGGGCATTCTACCTCTGAGCTACACCTACAGCCCTATTTTTTTATTCTTTATTTTGAAACAGGGTCTCACTAAGTTGCAGAGTGCCTCACTAGGTAGCTGAGGCTGGCCGCGAACCCGGATCCTCCGGTCTCAGCCTCCCAAATGTTGGGATTACAAGCATGCACCACCACACCCGGCTCAGTTATTAGTATTCTTTTTAACAAGTTCTCACTAAATTGTTCAGGCTGGCCTCTAATGCCCTGTCTTCCTGCCTCAGACTCCTCAGTAGCTGGGGTTAGAGGAGAGTGCCAACATGTCTGGCTGCTGTTTCTTCCTGATTATCTAAACAATTTGGGTAAGGATACTTTCAAATTCAAGTAACAGAAACTCAGCTGAAACTACATTAAACCAAACAGAAGAATTTATAAATTTTTATAAACTTTAGTAAGAAGCCCAGTTGGAGTTGGTCCTATAAGAACTATGAATCATGAATGATTAGACTGTCAAAAACAACTTCCTCATCCTTTCTGTCTCTTCTTATTATTTCCTTGTAAGTAAGCTTTCTTCCTTTTTTCTTGCAGATAGATTTCTTTATGAAATAGGAAACCTGGGTATAGAAAGTTATATACTCCTATTCTTCCAGTTTAGAAACTCAAGGTAGAGTGGAAAATGTTCTAAGGATGATATTATATTGATCTAGCTTGGTTACCCTTTGGATCAGCCACAGTAAGTGGGAAAATTAGAATTTATTAATTAGTATTTTATGCAAAACCACAACCCCCAATCTTAGTGGATTAAATAGAAGCCATTATATAAAATATAATTCTATAGGGTGGCAATTTCAATTGGGTTAGTTGGGTGATTCTTCTAGTCTTGACTTGGACCATTTATTTGGTTAGATCAACTCCAAGGTTAGCTGGAAGCTGGTTGATCTAGGATGGCCTCAACTGAAATGTCATGTTTTTTCTAAATGTGCTTTTTTATATTCTCAAAAGGCTATTATGAGCTTCACATATGTGTGTGTGTGTGTGTGTGTGTGTGTGTGTGTGTGTGTGTATTATAGGATAGTGGAATTATATAAAAACTCAAGGATTGGATTTGGCCTTCTTTACTCTTGCTTCATTATATTAACCAAAGATGGTTATAAGCCCAATTCAAGATGAAAAGGAGGAAAAAGCCTCTAAATTTTTAGTGAGAGTAATTGAAAACAGAGAGGGGTTTATAGGTACAAATAAAGGAATGTGGTTATCTAAGCAGTCTATCACAGCAGTACCATTCTACTGATTGGATAATGTATGACTCATATCTAAAGGGGTAAGGGGATTATCAGAAGAAATACCACAGCATATGCACAATTAGTGTAACAATTGTTTCAACTTCACATTCCCTTATGTTTCTGTTTCCATCCCACCCATTGTAAAAAACTTGGACTTTTTGATATAGAATTGCTCTTTGCCTAATTGTCTATGTTTATGATGTTACAAAGCTCAATCTTCTTTCTGCAAATCTAGCTCTCACCTTTAAACCCAGTTTGATTGGTTATCAATGGAAAGCTCACCACCTCTAAGAAAAGCTTTCTGATTACTCTTGTGGAGCTAAACTTTCTCCTTATGACCTATAGCAGTGGTTCAGTGGTTTCCAATTTTGAATACACATTCAAATCTTGTAGAATTTGAAAAAAAAAAACACTCATTGCTGAGGCCATACCTGATCCCAACTAAACCAGAATCTCTTGGAAAGAAATTGTGACATTGATTCTCCCATCTAATATACAGCCAAGTTTAAGATCCTCTGTTCTAGAATTCTGTCTGATAAAAGGTAAATTTTCTCATTTGTTAATTACCAGTAAGGGCCACAGCATTTTATTTTCTCCTATATTGTAGGCTTTTTGTGGGCAAGGACCTAATATGGTGATTCATGCTCAATTGGCACTCACCATAGAATTGCTGAATAATGTTATGAATTTAATGCTTGTGTCTCTCCAAACTTCATATGTGAAAGTCCTACCCTCTAATATGATGGTATTAGTAAGTGGAGTCTTGGGAGATCAGGATCAGATGAGGTCATGAGAGTGGGACCTCATGAAAGTCTTCCTTCTTCCCTTCTTTCATATGAGAACACACCAAGGACTCAGTAGACTGCAACTGGAAAGAGGATCCTCACGGAACTGGACCATACTGACACCCTGATCTCAAACTTCCAACTTCTAGAACTGTAAGTAGTAAATTGCTATTGTTTATAACCTTCCCACTCTATGAAAATCAGTTATGGCAGACTGAATTAAGATACAAAGTAAGCTAGAATTTAAGATCCATTTTTATAATAAAATTCAAAATAGCTATATAAATTTTTAAATGAAGCATCTGTCTAAAATTATTTAAATGTTCTTATATTTAGAAAATTAGTGCATATTATTTTTAAAATATTTATAAATTAAGCAACATGGATATATTCACTCTGTCCTCCCATCTAGCCATTACCAGGTCACAGAAGTCTTTTATTTTTTGTATTCTTATATTATCTCTATCTAGTCTAATATAATCTTAGTTATTTGATGTATTTATTGATATGCTTTTAAAATCATTTAATGGCCAGGATACAACTAATTCCACAACATAAACACACACACACACACACACACACACACACACACACACACACACAAAACCTGTACATACACATATCCCTACATATATACACTTCCACTGAATTAAGATTTGACTGCTCTAATCAGCAGTGTAGCAGCTAGACAAATGTATTATTTTTCCCTTTAGACATTAGAAAACAGTATAAGCTCAGCTTAAAATCAATTTTAACATATAAATGTATCTTAATAACAGCAATAGATGAAGAAATCATTGACTTGAATAGAGTCATTTCACACATTGATACCAGAGTAAAATATCTCAAAACTGTTCTTACTGAACGTTCTTTTTTCCTCCCACATACACAGAAGGAAAAAAAAAAAAGAAAGAAATCACTATATAATCAAAGTAAATTTGCATACATATATACAATCTGAATTTCCTCAGAAGAACATGAACCAGAAAACTTTATTTTACTTCCTTGGAACATATTTCTTTAAATTTTTAAAAATACTTCTCATTTATTTTGGTATTTATTTTCTCTATAGCTAAAGGATAAATGGTGGAAAGAAGATCAGAGAAGAGGGGCAAATATGAGAGCTATTTATGTTATAGTTTCTGTAGGTACTGTGTTTATAAGCATTTGACCTATACTTCACAGGACATTAATTCATCACTCAAAGAATACTGAGCTGCTTCTACCCCCCTCAATGTGAAAATGAAAACAAAACAACTTTGTGTATATCCATTAAAAACAGCAAAGTAGGACTGATGGCTTCAAAAAATTGGAAAAAAAAACAAAACAAAACTATGTTCCTCATTTACTCAGGCTTTGAAGTTCAAGCAATAGCATCTATATATATATATAGCATCTATATATATATATATATGTCCAAAGGTGGCTCAAACTCTTCAAATTCTATAATTGAGAACTGCAGAACTATTTTTGCAACCAAATTCATACACCAATTCTTATGAAGATGTGAGCAAAATGACACAGTGCATTTACACTAAATATTTGACATGCTATTTCTTCATATCCTTGATTTTCTTATCCCACCATTTTTTAACTAATTAGTGACCAATGAAAATAATATACTTGGGATGATTGGTGGCAGCCATATAATGATTCAGGAAAATCAAATATTTTACAAAATTAGGGTTCTTTTTATTACGTGAAAGGGAAAATATCAGTTAGAGTTTTTCCAAACAGCTTTGCTTTTTTACCCACCATGGGGAGTTTCTTCTAGTCTTTAGTCACCTAGGTGTTTGCTATGCAGACTGAAGAAAATGTGCGATTAGAAGAAAACAAAAGACTGGCTTTGTAGGTTTTCCTTGGAAAAGAAAAGAATGTACGCCCACAGTGATTATCTTGAAGTAGAGAAAATGTATGCAAAAAATATTTAGGATAGGGAACTGGCAATACTAGTTGAATTGCTATATATATGGTGTAAATGGAAGGGAAATGTGGGATTTTCAGATTCATGGTTTGGAAATTACAATGGTCTCAATGCATATGCTCCACCCAAATTCATATGTTGAAGCTTAACCCCTAAAGTGATGATAAGAAGTGGATCTTTTAGGAAATATTTAGCATCATTTTAATAGAGACTGGAGGGCCTTTGACATTCTACCATGTGAGAACATGGCTAGAAGGCATTTTTCCTGAGGAATTGTCCTTTACCAGGCTCTGAATCTGCTAAATTTTCCATCTTAAGTTTTCTAGCCTAAAAACTGCAAGAGATAAATTTTGTTTATAAATTACCTGCCCCAAGGTATTTTGTTAGAGCAACTCAAATGGACTAAGATAGGCCTGTAGGCTGTTTTACTATTTTACTAAAATTAAAAAAAAACAACTTAGAATGAGAAATAAGTTCGGGGATAACAGTATAGCATTCAGAGTTAGACCTGTAATATGTAATATCTAGCTGGAGAGGGCTGAATTGAATTAAGTGGAATTCAGGAGAGGGGATATATTTCAGTATAATAACAGCCAGCACATAAATAGTGAACACTGTATCATGTACTTCTATAAGCATTCATAATTTAATACTCACAGGAAGGTAATGAGGTCATTGTGTCATTGTTGTCAACTCTCTATTTTATAGATGAGGAAACTTAGGTCTCCTGACTAACTTGCTAATCTACCTAGCAGGATGTGGCTGAGCGCTTATTCTGAAGAGGACACTCTAACTCCAGGGTCCAAACTCTACCATTACTTTGTACTGTTTGATGTAAAATGGGCATATGAGATAACTGGTTCGTGGATTTCTGAAGAGTGAGAAAAGGAGTGGTTTTAGAAAAGCATCAAAAGGACAGAAATATCAGGGAAATCCAACTTAATGACTTTCCATTCAACCACCACTTCCTTTGATTCTGGCTGTTTACTCTGTGCTGAACACAGTTAAATATGTAATTGATCCTCTTGAAGACTTCATAATCTATGCAGAGAGACATTTTTGTTTATAAATTAATTCCTGAACAATACAGTCCAGTTTATCCAGAGGTGCTGTGTAGTGCAGACCTTAAATTCTATATGTGCCAGAGGAAACAAGATTGGATGGAATTACTGCAAATGCTCAACCAAATAGAATTCTCCAAAGTTGAAGCTGGAGAGATTGTCAAAGGGAGAGGGAATGAAGGTCCTTTATGTGCCATGTGTTGGAACTTGCTGCAAATGGTGATCAAAGCTTTCCAAGAAAAAATAAAATTGAAAAAGACTTGGATGAGGAAGAAAACAATCAGACTGGTATGAGGCAAAATTGTGAGACTCATAATAAAAAAAAGGGTCAACTTGTGTAGAGTATCTGCAGAAGAGGTAGAGGAGGCAACATATTTATATTATATATTTTATGATAAACCCAAAGGGCAAAGACATGAAAAAGTTATATTTCCTCCTGAGATTATTTCAAAACCTACAAGATTACCCTGAGCATCACAGAAAGTTGCAAATAAACTGTAAAACTAGAAGACACAGGACAGCTTAGGATCTTCAAATTTTAGACAATGTATTAAATTTACAATTCTCTCTGGCCTTATTTTCTCTCTCTTTCCCAGTGTTTGAAGGGAACTAGATGATTCAGTTTTTTTGTCGTTTTGTTATTGTTGTTGTTGTTCTTTCTGGGGGTTGAACAAGGGGCATTCTACATCCAAGTTACACTCACAGCCCCTTTCAGACCCTCCCGCTTTGTTTTTTGACACACTAAGTTCCTGAGGGTCTTGATAAATTGTTTAGGCTGTCCTTAAGCCTTCGATTCTCCTGTCTCATCTTCCCAAATACTGAGATTACAAGTGTGAGCCACCATGTCCAGCTTACATGAGTCAGCTTTATCAACTCTTTTAAAACAGGTACTTTGTTAAAAGATAATCAAATAAAGAAATAACAACTGTAAAGTACCAACTACCCTGAACATTTAGAGCAACAAATTCAATTTGAATTGAAAGAATACAGAATAAGTTACTCTTCAGTAACTTATTCTGTCAAATCAGAGCTCCCTTCATCAAATTTAACCTAAGGCTTTTCTTCAATAGGAGTCTTACAAAACACAGGTCACTACTGCTAGAGAAAATTCATCTACACATTGTTTTCACTGATTGGTTAATTAATCTGCAAGCCTTGGTGGAGATTTATGCTCAGCTTGAGCAAGTCACTGAGGAAATACAGATGCAACATGTATGGTGACCAGAAGTCACAACTTTCCTGGCACAGTTTCAGTTTGCCCCATTTCCTCAGTACAATAACTGAGTCTCCTTTTACTCCCAAAAGGATATTCATGTGGACCTTCAATTATATGGTCCATCTGAGCATTAGATGTGATACTCACCCTAAACAATAAATGATAGCAGGGGATATAGAAACCCTGTCTGCAAAATTTTAGTGTTTCCTCATTGGGTTTAATGTAAGGAATCATATTTTTAAAGATACATGCTTATATTCTACTAGAGCCACAATGCTTTGGATTTTTCCTCATCATCAGATTCATCCCACTTCACTCTAGTTATTCTGCTCCACTGTGAGCTTCTTACACATGTCATTCTCCCACATACCTCTCATATGCCTTCTGCCTGGAATGTTTCACCCTCTCTATGACATACATCTTCATCCCCAATCATTCAATATTTTCCTATAAAATTCAACTCATTATCAAATCTAAATAGCACTTTCTATGGGAAGCCTATTGTTACTGTCTGTCTAGGTCATGATCCTTTTTTATGTATATATTGAGTAATAATGCAGTTTTCATTCTTAAGATTTAAGACTATCTGCATTTTGTGTGTTTGTTTGTGTGTGTGTGTGTGTGTGTGTGTGTGTGTGTGTGTGTGTAAAGTTTCTGTTTCGATTAAAAATAAACCTGGAAGAAAACCCTTAAATTTGTTCACATTCATATCCTTGGCTCATGGTACAACACTGATTAATTCATAGTTATTTAATACATTTTGTTATAATGCTTAGTGGATTAATTAAGGAAACACTTGTTACTATGCAGCTAGAGAACTATTAAATGCAAAATGGTACATGATATTGTCAATAATTGCAGCAGAAATTCCAAGAAAAGAAACATTAACTAGTGTGTGTGTGTGTGTGGGGGGGGGTGCCGGAGAAGTTTGTGGTAGAAGGCTTAGATATTAAGTGACTTTAGTGTATTTACCTACATTGAGGGGGGAGTGTAGAGAATTACACTGTGCAGTAGGAATGGTGATTGGAGGACAGAATAAGTAAAAAGGCAGATATTCACTTATTTATGGAGAATTACTTAGAGATACTGACTTGATTAACTTCAAATTATCCTCCATCCTGGGGAATAAAGTGAAATAAGTGGTATATTAGGAAGATTATGTGGATTATTGTAGAAACCAAATTGCGAGAAACTAACCTTGGAAACAAAGTTCTTGAGTAGGATAATGACCAGGTTGGATGAGGGAATGGAAAAGACCACTTGGAATAAGAAAATACAGGAAAATACAAGTCAATAAGAAAATACAAGTCAAATCGTATTCAGGTATAAAACCAGGGAAAAACCAGTGGTAGGTCACATCTTCTAGTTTGGCTATGGTAGAAAAGTAATGCACTAACAAAAGTAGGAACATTGAATTTATTTTGTGGGTTGAAAGGATGAACTATTCTTTAAGAGAAATAGCAACACAAACTAATTAAGAGAGATACCAAATAATTGTTTAAAAATTACATCTAGTAGGGTATTTAGCATGATTATTCTCTAATTAATTTACTCATGCATTCAACCACTCTTTATTGAGTTCTTACTATGTAAGTGGCATGAGGCTTTAGTTTCCAGAAAAGTATTTGTACAAATCACCATTGTCATAGAAGTTCAGGCTGCAAAGGAAACTCATGCCAGGGACTCTGCAGGAATCTATTAACATTTCCATAAGATTCCAGCCTCTGACATCTAATCCATCCTATTCATTGATATTCTTTCCAAAAGTCCTGTTTTTAATATTTTTCAACTATTTTCTCACTGCTTTTCATCTCAAAAGATATCAAGGACTCCTCATTGCCTACCTAATAAAGGTGAATTTTTTGAAGTCAAAATTAAGGTATTCTTCAATCTAAGTTCTCTCTTCTATAAAATGTCTCCCCTACATTAAAATATCCTATGTTAGGGGCTATACATTCTTGCTGTAAGGTTTGTCCATATGACAAAAATCCTGGAGCATCCTGTTTTTCTTCATTTCTGTCAACTATTCCCGTCAATATAAAATTATGTAAAATCAACTCTAAATTATCACCACCTCAATGTACAATGAATCAGTTACTTCAGATGAATCATTATCCTGAACCTTTGTGAAATCTGTCATGATAGTGGGCTCTATATCTGTTTTCACTTTTATAAAACAATTCTAACGATCCTCCTAATTCAAACATCTTATTCTTATGATTCTGTTCATTATCTACATTGTTCCTATAATGATTACTATGACAATTCTCACATGTATAATTTAATTTATATACTTTCCATCTTGTTATATCCCTTTGATTTTGTCTTACACTGCTTTAGTTTTATTACTATTTATTTCAAGTGTACAGATGCTTAAAAATATGTATTCATTTGCTTTATTGCAGACTCTTTGAACAACATAAATTTCTGTCCAGTCACTCCAGTGGTCATGATCTCTCCCATCAGGGTGAAAGACACTTTATGTTTTAGAATCTTCCTTCTAGAAGCAATCCTATAGATTATGTAGTTAAATTCTTATTTTTGACATAAGGACACTAACTGGTATCCAAGAGTTTTAGTAGCCAATTATTTTTATAAATTTTGCTTTTTTGATTATTTCTTTTCCACCTTCTCTTCCTCCTCCTCCTCCTCCTCCTCTTCTTTCTCCTCCTCCTCCTCTTCTTTCTCCTCCTCCTCCTCCTCCTCCTTCTTCATTTTTTCCTCTCTTCCTCCTCTTTCTTCCTTCCTTTCTTTTTCTTTTTTTGGTGCCACTAAGATAGAACCCAGAGTAGAAGAGGCAACATATTTATGTTAGATATTTTATGATAAATCCATAAGGCAAAGAGATGAAAAAGTTATAATATTTCCCTCTGGGATTATTTCAAACCCTACAAAATTACCCTGAGCATCACAGAAAGCTGCAAAGGGATGGTAAAATGAGAAGATATGGGAAAGCTTCGGATCTTCAAATTTTAGACAATGTATTAAATTTGCAAATCTCTTTGGCCTTTTATTTTCTATCTTTCCCAGTGTTTCAAGGGAACTATATGGTTCCATTTTTTTGTTGTTGTTCTTAACAGGTGGTTGAACACAGTGGCATTCATCTAAGTTGTACTCACAGCCCTTTTTGTTTTATTTTATTTTTGTCACACTAAGTTACTAAGGGTCTTGCTGTGTTGCTCGGGTTGTTCTTAAGCCTTCAATCCTGGTGTCTCGACCTCTCAAGTACTGAGATTACAGGTGTGAGCCATCATGCCCAGTTTACATGATTCCACCTGTGAGCTACACCTGTGATCTACACTGCCAGCCTTTTTTTTTTTTTTTTTTTTTTTAAGACAGGATCTTGCTAAGTTGCTGAGGCTGGTCTTGAACTTGCAATAATTCTTTATCAGCCTCCCAAGTACTGGGCATGCACCACCTACCATGCCTGGCAAATTATTTTGAGCACAAGATATTTGATTATATATATATATATATATATATATATATATATATATATATATATATATATATATATTTTCCCCCTTCTTTTGTAGTACTGGGGATTGAACCCAGGGGCACTCTTAACACCAAGCCATAACCCCAGCTTTCTTGTTTTATTTCTTGTATTGAAACAGGGTCTCACTAAGTTGCCCAGGCAGGCCTCAGATCTGTGATCCTCCTGTCTCAGCTACCCAAGTAATGGGATTGCAGGCAAGCCTGGCATATTTGGCATATTTTTTTAAATTTATATACACCTAAAAGATTTCAAGAGCTAATTAACTAACTCTAAGTTTTTAGTCAAGTCTGTTTGTTTTGTTGCTTTTGTTCCTGATAGAACAAAAGGAATATTAAAGTATAGAATAATATAGAAAAAGGTAGTTGGAGGGTCCAAAGATGGAATTAACTTTTATCATATCTACCCTAAAATATAAATTGTGGATTTTGCATACAAAAAGTACAGGCTGGATCTCATCACTAAAAAAAGGAGAGGCTAAAAATTGACTGAAGTATTAATAACTGACGAGTCTTAGAAAGTCAAGCATATTAAGGTTATTGGAACCAGTCAACCTTTCATACCCAATGTCAAAAATTTATGCTTATAAATTTTAAATTAAGCTCAATTCCTAATTTGTATTAGCACTTTAAGACAAAAAAATTATGCAAGGAAGGTCACAAAATGTTATGATATACTGGGGTATCTCCCTTAAAAACAACTTTTATTAGCCAGGGATGGTAGCACAGGTCTGTTATCTCAGTACTTGAGAGGATCACAAATTTGAGGTCAGACTCAGCAACTTAGTGAGGACTTGTTTCAAAATAAAAAAAAAGAGAGAGAGAGAGAGCTGAGGGTGTGGCTCAGAGGTAGAATGCCCTTTAGTTTATTCCCCATTATCAAAATAAATAAGTAACTAAGTAAGTAAGTAAATATCTTTTCTCCTTTTTTAGTTATATCATTAGTACAACATGTAGTCTTTACCTGGTAACAACATTTAATCTGGTGACTAAATGTAATCATTAAAAATTTCAAGAAAATTTAATTGTAAATTTTGCTTATTCTCTAACAGCCTGCAAATCTCTTTAATCCCTGCTCTATAAACTGCACAAAATGAACAGCTCCAGACTTCTCTCGCTGGACTGACCATCTGATTTCATAGATGGGGCTGATTTGAAACTCCTAGAAGCTTCAATTTTCAGACTTCACAGTTCTTTGATTATTTTAGTCCTGTACTTTTATCATCCTTCTACAGATCTCTGACAACATTGTTCGCCACAGAAACATTAAAGTACTCTGACATGAGGTGGGTGTCTTCTTTCCTGCTTTTTAAAATATAAATCATGATATAATAGTGAGAAGTATAAATCTCGGCTCCTGCTGTGAATGAAGCTTTTAGCACTGAGTCCAGATGATTGCCTGTGGAGTCTGCCAGCCCAGAAGGTTCTGTGGATTTGTAATAGTAGTAGGAGATTTTAAAGTACACATTCTGAAAAAAAAATGATCTTACATCACCTCCCTAAGTTCCTACTGTCTAGCAATGAGCCTCGGTTTAAACATCAGGGCAGGAAAGTCAAATCCTTAGGGGCAGATGTCACTACATGCAAAGGTGTTGGACTACACTTAGAAAGACATCTACAGAGCTTCAATTACACACTGGCAATCTCTCTCAGCACATCAGAAAGGCACTAGGTTCTTTAATGGGATCTGTATTTCAAAGAAAGAGGAAAGTATTTGGGTGTAAATGTCTTTTGGAAATGTTCTTCTTCCTAAATAAGCCGTATAAAAGACATGGCTCCACGTGTGTAATCAAATGCATGTATGTGTATGTACACATGTGCATGTTTTAGTCATTATCAATTTTACCAAAAATATGGTGACTATTGCACTTGATTGCAAATTCTTGTTTTCAAGAAGTACACTTATAATGATATTTATCAAGTGTTTTATACATGGAATCCAGTTTGAGATGAACCTTTCACACAACAGACTTTAGGAAAAATTATACTGTCATGTTAAGAAATAGGATCATGATACCATCCATCTATTGTCTCATCCTCCCATCTCATGGAGAAGCTTACTGAGATAAGTGCTTTCATCAGTTTTTCCATCACTTTAAATAAAATACCTGACAAGCACAACTTAGAGCAGTAAAGGTTTATTTGGATCACAATTTTAGAGGTTTAGTTCATGGTCAGCCAGCTCCAAAGCAGAAACTGTATTGACAGGGCACAAGGCAAAGAAAAACTCCTCCCAGACATGGTGGCCAGAAGTAGAGAGAAGGAGAACAGGAGACTAGGGACGTATAGAGTCCCCAAGAGCATGCCGCAAGTGACCCACCTCCTTCCGCGATGCCCCAACTCTGCACCTTCTTGCACTGAGGATCATACTGTCAACACATGAGCTTTGGGTGACCATTTTAAACCCAAACCATACCAGTGAGTATGCCAGTTGAGGGATACAGCTCTATGCCAGTTTACCACTTACTGGACACACATGAGAAAGCAGCTTCACTGGTCATCTGCTTGATTGACACCAAGAAGACTGAATGTGTGGTGTCAGCCCTTCACAAAATTCATCTGGAAGTCACTGCCAAACAGAGAAATACTACAGTGGGTGGTAATCTACATTCCCCGGGGAAGTTGAAATTTATTGCACATGGAAGGTTATATATGAAAGGTCAGTATCACCTAATTCATTGTCTTGGCAGCTCAGCATAACTTAGAAAGTTCTGCTCATTGCCAAGAGTTAGGATAAATTTTGTGAAATATTCATTTCATTTCATCCTCATACCACCCCATAAAGTAGAAATTATTCCAATTTATTTTTTGCAATTAAGGAAACTGAGATATAATGGGATTATATAACTCTGCCATGGTTACACATGTGTAAGTGGTAGAGACAGTTTCTATAGTCAACAGTTCTAAACATTGCATTGCAAGCATATAGATAGAGCAAAACACTGACCAAATTTATTTATTTTTACAATTTTACCACATTATTGTTCATACACACACAAAAAAATTTTTACATAAGATGATATACATGTTGGATTGATGTGATATTAAAATCCTTGGTGGCAGCTGGAGTGGTGGCATACTTGGGAGGCTGAGACAGGAGGATCACAAGTTCAAAGCCAGCCTGAGCAAATTAGCAAGGTCCCCAGCAACCTAGTGAGATCCTGTTTCAAAATTAAAAAATAAGATAGGACTGGGAGAGTAGCTTGGAGTTAGAGTTCCCCTTTATTCAATCCTCAATACACACACACACACATACACACACACACACACACACACACACACACACACACACAAACCTTTGGTGACTGCAACACCAAAACATACTCCAAGTGATAAAATCATAATATCTAACATTTATTAATTTTCTCCTTCCTTTCTAAAGCTCCAGGAGGCAGGATAGGACAGTCAGTTTAACTGAGAATAAGTCTCAGGATCGTCCAGGGTGAAATTATTAAGTAGGTTGGCTGTCATCAGTTTCAGATTGTTTATGTTTATTTAATGTCCTCACCCTCTCTCTGTCTAGCCAGGATCCTTTGTTGTGTTGACTTGTCATTTCCAAAAAGGATCTTCAAAAGAAAAGTTATTTTAAAACTTCCATAAAATTTGTCTTTCCTATGACTTTGCCAGCCTCATCGTTCTCAATATTAATATGCATATGGATATCCTGGGGCTCTCATCAAAAAGCTGACTGCTGCTTGTACATAAAGGGTGGGGCTTAGGACCCTGCACCTCTTACAGGCTGCAGGGTGATCCTGCTGCTGTTATTCCACAGGTCACTTTCAATACCAAGGCACAGGAGGACACCTGGTCCTTGGAGAGAATCTCTTTGACTATTGTTTACCAATTACTTTTTTCTCTTTTCAAGACCTCTTGATCATGGTCATTAAAATAGCAAATCTTCCTCATCATTATTCATGGAACACCCTTTCATCTCCCTTTCTCCACTTGCATTGTTTTTCTCCAAGGTTTTTTCTTATCTGAATTATTATATTTTCTTATTTTATTTAAGCTATTATCTATTTCTCCCTGGGAAGATATAAACTTCATGGGGGCACAAGTTTTCACTCCTTTTGTTCACAGTCATATTCACATGGTCTAGGACAGTTCTTGACAAACCATAAATGCTCATTGGGTGAATCCGATAAAGGATGGACTATCTAATTTATAGATAGAGCTAATGGCATTGAGCTTCAAGGCTAAGATGTATAGCAAGAAAGGTGGCATAAACAAAAGCAAATGGAATGACTAAATAGCAGGAATTCTAAGCAACATGGGGGAAATGCTGTGGATAAAAGGAGACAAGACACTTCAGATGTTCCCATTCAGGTGAGTCCTCCAGCTGCCCCATCAGTTGCTAATGGCAGCTTGAAATGTCAATTAACCAATTCATTTTTGTCAAATAAGACCTGTATTACTTCTACTTTAAGTTGATTTGTGTAATTATATTTTCTGTTTCAAGTGTTACACATTTGATGGTAGGAAATATGTAGGGAATAGAACTCATTTTACTGTTTTCAAATAAATTTTGTAATTTTTCTGTCCTTTGATGCTTCCTCTTCTTATTCACTTTTATTTGTCCTCAGTCCAAATACTTCTTATAAAATGCACTATCATATAGAAATTAGAATACTGATTTAGCAGTAAGGGTATTATGCAAATCTCTATTTTCCAGTTCCATCCATTCCTCTGCAAATGACATACTTTTCTTCTTCTTTATGGCTGAGTAGAATTCCATTGCGTGTATGTGTCATAATTTTGTATTCCATTCATTTGTTGATGGACACCTGGGCTGGTTCCATAGTTTGGCAACTATGGATTATGCTGCTATAAATTTAGGCATGTATGTGTTATATTCCTAATAAATTGAAACTAAGTTCCTATAGCTTATAGTTTCTTCATTTGCCTTGTCCTTCTCATTACCATTATAAATCAACCAGCTCTGCCCCAGTTTAATTTGCTATTCATAAAGATTTTGTAGCTTCCTTTGGAATGCATATTTTCACTTAAAGCAAGGATTTGAGCTCCAGTATAAGCAAAAGCAAATGATTATCTGAGTGTATTTGTCAGAACAAGCAAGGGATTTATTAAATAGATTGTTAAGAAGGAAAGCTAACAAAAACTATCTTTGAGAATGTTGAAGAACTGTAAAAATATCACAGAAGGAAAGGAAGAAGAGGGAATGTGGTAGTGACAATAATCAGCCACTGCATAAGCCATATTCTATATCATATATTCTAAAAGTTCAACATTTTGTTTCCTTTTTTCATTAGAACTAACTCTACGCACTCCTTGCGATTAAAATGAATATTTAAAGATGATATCAGATTTAAACTTGACCTTCATCATTGTTATTTTCCCTCTTCTCATGCATTCTACTTGAAAATTTTTTCAGTTTATATTATCAGCATTCTGAATTCATCTACATGAGGATCCGGGAACCTATAGCCCCAGTGAATGAAAAAATAATTCCTGATAAAGTAAGAGGCAGAAATCTTAAACTGTGTTTATACATAAAAGATTAAGTTAAGAACTGAAATGTGATATCTTCCTGTTTTTGCTGGTGGTTGATCCCCCTAATTTTTTCCTGCTCTCAGATCTAACATAAAGGGATAGAGACATTTTTCAAGTTTTCCAAGTCTTGGTCTTCTTATTCAACATAAAAGCCTTTGAGGCTGTCAAAGCCTTCATAATTTAGAACATATAGAGCCTTTACAAATGTTACAACCTTTCTTGCAAGGAACTAAGCCTCTACTGTTTTCTGCCATTGGAGAAACTTTTGCTAAATATGTTGTGCTGAGATAATAGGGAGGAATTCCTTCAGATAGGCTATCCCAGATGCTTAAGATTTTGCAAATATAAACCAACTTCTTGGGTAGATACAGCTGTAATGGCTTGGTTATGAAGTGTCCTCCAAAGACTTATGTGTTGAAGGCATGGTCCCCAATGCAGCAAAGTTCAGAGGTGGAAGTGATTGAATCGTGATGACTCTGACCTCATCAGTAGATTAATCCATTCATAGCTGTACAGACATCTAAGAAGTGGTGGGAACTGGGCATGTAGAGGAAGTAGGTTACTGGGTGTGACTGGGGACTATATTTATCCCTGACCCCTCCTGTGAAAAGTAAACCCTACTGAGCAAAAATAAATCCTTCCTGATCTAAGTTGTTCCTTGTAGTAACAAAAAGCAAACAGAACTGTTAAAGTCACTTAAAAATGTGTTCAGGAGCTGGGATTATGGTGCTTGTCCATAATCTCAGTACTTGGGAGGCTAAGACAGGAGGATCACAGATTCGAGGACACCCTCAGCAACATAGTGAGACTTTTACTAACTTAGTGAGACTCTGTTTCAAAACAAACAAACGGGTCTGGGGGCAGGCAAGTTTACTATTTACTCTCATAAAATATTACAATTTAAAAGAAAAAGGTATATCCAAAATTTATTGGTAGCCAGAACTGACCCTTTGCAAAGTATTTAACTTTTCTTTTCTTTTTTCTTTCTTTCTTTCTTTCTTTCTTTCTTTCTTTCTTTCTTTCTTTCTTTCTTTCTTTCTCTCTCTCTTTCTTTTCCTTTTCTTTTCTTTTTTTTTTTGTACTAGATATTGACCCCTGAGGCAGTCTACCTCCAGGCTATACCAGCAGCCATATTTTCTTTTTTATTTTGAAAACGGTCTCACTATGTTGCTGAGAGCCTCACTAATTTGCTAAGTATTGGTATTACAGGCATGTACCACCATGTCCAGCTAACATTTCTAATGCAATGCTTGAATGTCCTTCTGAAAGACTATCAAGAAATTAAGAACTCTACTAGGAATATTTCCTTAATTAACTAATATTCAGATTTATGAAGAGATTAAAAATCTGTAACCATCATTTTTTTTAACAAAGATTCCTGATCTGTGTGGGGCCCAGAGGAAGTACAGGCCAGCAGTGAAGACATAACCCCACTTACCCCATGCAGTCACAGATGACCCTGCTCATCCTACACAGGCGCAGGTGAGTGTTTAGGTATATAAGGATGACTAGGCAGCCACAGATGTGTATATAGTTATGTAAGTATGACTAGGCAAAATGTAATACACAAACCTGGTGTGGAAGTGAGCCATTTTTGCCCAGAAGCCTATATAAGGGATGGGAATAAAATTTGAATAAAGTTGCTCTTTGTTTTCCTCTGATGATGACTCCATGTATGTTATTTTCACTGGGGATATTGCTGCCAAAATCTCCCCAGCAACCAGAGCTGGCCCATGACAGGGACCCTGACAATTGGCATAGTCAGCAGAATGAGAGGTGAGTGCCCCCAGCATCCTTCTAGAGAAGCAGCCTGGGGTGGAACAACCCAGGGTGGAGAAGATGTGGCCCCTGGCCTCTCTGTGGTTCCCAGTGCAATATGGCAATTATGAACCCTGCAGAAGGATTGGGATGAGGTATGTCCCCAGCCAGATGAGGTCTGGAGGGCATTGGAGGCACAGATGTCAAATGTCACAGTGGCACAAGGAAAGTCAGCCAGACAGGTGGCCTGGATGCTCTGGCAGTGTTACAGCCAGAAATCAGACTCTAATTAATTGGCTTATGATGGCAGCCCATACAGTTTGGAATAACATATGTAAGTTGCCAGAGACTGTAAGTGGACTACCTATTTAAATTTGGTACAGATCAGACTTGAGTATGTGAAAGATGATGTTTGAGGCTCTGTATACTGGCCTAGATGAAGAGCTATTATGGCTCATATGAAAGACCTTATACTGGTGGTTGGGCCCCAGGGTACTTTGGGCACCCTGGGTGCCCCTCTGTCCCTGTATGTTGATCATCTGGTGCATGTGGTTGGCTCAACTGGAGGACATGGAACTGCACAGTCAAGGGCACACAGTTCAGGTAGGGGTAAAAGGCTCTCAGCAGAATCAGGCCCCCAAGTAGCAGAAAAATAAGTCAGGAGATGAAGGGTTGCAAAGGTCAGCTGTAAACATATGTGGTATGATCTACTGGCAGCTGGATTGGCAGAGGAGAAGATAAACCACCAGCCCAATGAAGTACTTCTGATGCTCTAGTGGCAGCTAAGCCCAAACCAAAGGTAAACGCTCTCCCCCAACAAGGCTGAGGGAATAGTTAGAGAGATACTGACTTATTCCTGGACTAGGAATTCTGCTGGGGTACCCCACTGGCAGGTGAACTGGCTGACCTGAGGCCATATGTGGAATTGACTATCTATTGGTCCCCTCACAATGCGCAATGTGTCCTGGCACTAACTGATAAGTAGTAAACAGCACCTAGACAATCCAGACAAATGTACCAGACCTATGGCTTCCAGAGAGAGTTATAGAAGCCATCTTATTACAGTTTTATGTGCCCTGGTGACTTTGGGAATTGGATGTTTATGTGCCCCGTAGCTGAGTGCATCCTGAGATGGATGTGTTGCAGGGATTGACTCTGCAAACAAATACTGGAGAATATTGACTATGGGTGCATGTGGTAAAGACAAATACTAGAGGACATCCCCATCATTCTCCTTTGCAATTCCCCCAAGCCATGAGGATTGTGAATGTACAGCAATGCAAGTTACCAGGGGGAAGCATGAGGAAATTGGACAAAAGACACTAAAGCCAGAAGTGGCAAATGTAATCTATCTGACTCATAGCCCATTCACCTCTCCTGTGTGACCAATATGAAAACCTAAGGATTCCTGGTGCATGATAGTGGCCTATTGGGAGCTAAATAAAATTACATCACCCTTAAATGCAGTAGTACCCAACATTTCAGAACTGATGGATCATCTGTCACATAAACTGGGGCAGTTCCATTATGTTGTAGACTTGGAAAATTCCTTTTTCTCCATTGACATTACTCTAGAAAGCCAACAGTTTGCTTTTATCTGGGAAGGGCGTCAATGGACATTTTTTGGTTTTCCCCCCAGGGATATTTGCATAGTCTCACTTTGTATCACAGACTGGTAGCACAGGATATGACCTCTTGGCTGAAGCCTGAGACTGTACTGTGTACCATTATACTGATAACATGCTAGCCTCTGATTCTCTTGCTGAGTTAGAAGCAGCTGCATGAAGTCTCCAAGCTGCTCTCCAAGAAGGGGTGAGCTCTCAATGAGGACAAGGTCCAAGGACCCGGGTATTTTGTCAAATTCTTGAGAATTGTCTGGTTGAGTAAGACAAAGGTGATAACTCAAGCAGTGATAGATACGATACAAGTGTATCCTTGGCTAGAAACAGTCAGACAGTAACAGACATATTTGGGTCTTTTGGGGTTTTGGTGAATGTTTATACTCCACTCAGCTATGCTTATGAGCCCCTTACACTGCCTTGTTCATAAGGTGGCCACTGGGGATTGGACCCTTGAAATGAACACTGCATTTACTGCCACCAACAGGGCAGTGACACAGGCACAAACCTGCTCCTCCTTTCCTGCTAACAGTCCAAGTAGATGATGCAGGCTTTTGATGGGGGTTATGGCAGAAGCAGGCAGCTAGGAATAGCCCAATTGGATTTTGGTCACAGCTACAGAAAGGGGCCAAGGCACATTATTCTCTCATTAAAAAAAACAGTTAGTGGCGTATACATTGCCCTCTTAGTTTGTGAATCCATTATAGGAACTGGGTCAGTGATGGTATGGATCACTTACCCCATTCAAGGTAGTGCCTGGATGAGGTCCTGGGCTCAGCTCCCCCAACGGAAATACCCAAATTCCTACTCTGACCAAGTAGGGTGTATATTTGGAGAAATGAGAACAATTTTCTAGTAGTCCTTTGTCTGAACAGTTACATTGTTGGGGCCAGTGCAGTTCCTAGCCACAGCCCCCTAAGAACCCAGGAAAGTTGGAAGTGCCCCAAGTCCCTGTGAGGAAGGGAAAGCTTTGTTGGCTCTAGTGCATTTCTGAGTGACAGCTCCCTCAGAACTCATGGAAGTAAGAAATGCACCAAATCCCTGTGAGGAAGAAACAGCCTCTATACTTGTGGAAGTGTGGATACAGGTATATGGTTCTTGCCATGGGCAACTGCCAGGGACCAGCCCTCAAGGCAGTGGTGATCAGGGGTCCCTCGACAGGTGTGGACTGAGATGAGGTCATGAGAATATGCTCACACCGCATGCAGTATAGAATCATCTCTATAATTGGGGTGACACTTCCTCCCGCTGGAGAATTGCTGCTGGCCCCTTCCTTGTCTAAGAGGTCACCATGAAAGGCTCTGTGATCAGTGGTGATATAGGCCTCAGCATTCCCCAGGATATTCTGACCCAAGAGATTAGCTGTCAACCCAGAAGCTACTAGGGGTCTGACCTCTCCTGTACTTCCGTCTGGGTCTGTCCACTGTACCCATCCTGCAGTCTGTTGGGATCCTGTCTCCCCTCCCCACTCCAAGGAGCCGGGGGCTAGGGATCAGTCTCCAATTAGAAGGGACCCTTCCTTTTTCAGGATAGTTCTATCTGTTCCAGTATCAATGAGACACTTAAAGGTTTTGCCCCCGATGGTGAGTGTCATTTTTGGTCGAATTGCTGGGGTGATTGGGACAGTCCAATGGGCCTGGGATGGGAGATTCCTCTTATTTAATGGGGCTAGGGGGTGCCCCTCATCTAGTTTAAAGGCTTGCCCTTGAGATCAGTCTTAGACCAGCAGTCTCTGGCCCAGTGAAATCCCTTTCAACACCGTGGGCAGGGGTTTTTCCTCAGGCGACTTGTTGGGCGACTTTGAAGAATCATGCCTCTCAATGCTGAGGAGGGAACAGGGGGGACAGGGGTATCTGACTGCACTTTCAGAGGGGGGCAAATGACGGAAGGCTGCATTGGACCATGCCTCTTTTGAGCCTGGGGATTTGGGCGAGAAGGAAAACAACTTTCGAGTGCTGCGAGAGTGGGGTACACTCCCAGAGGCAGAACCTCCCTGCGGTTGATAGGTAGCTGTGGCTTTATATCCAATCATAGAAACACTTTGGTATGAGACTGGTGCCAGAAACTCCAGCCAATGGGTCGAGCTCTGGGCAGTCTAGTTAGTTCTCATAAAGGAGACTGAGGCCTTGAATGTCTATACAAATCCCTGGACAGTCTAATCTTGTGGCTGCCCCAATGTATAGCACAAGACTGGTTGATTGGGCACCGCCCATCATGGGGCAAGGATATGTGAGAGGACCTGTGGAAATGGGGCCTCCAGGAAGGAGCTATAATACATCATGCTCAGAGGCATAGGCCTTGGCAGGTCTCAGTAATGACGCTGCTGACACTTTAGTGAAAAATCAAGCTCTCCGACTATGCATGGAGCCCTTGTCAGTAACTCTGTGGTTCCATAAGAAGCTAGGGCATGTATGTGCCTGCACCTTGTAGCCCAATGGTGAGGATTGCCTCTTACCTGCGCTTGAGCAAGATGTGCAAGATGCTGTATGGCAGTGTCCTTGGTGTGCAAAAAACCACCCACAGAGATGTAGGGTTCCTACAACCGTCAGACAGGTTCCCAGAGGTACTCAACCTTTGCAGGAATGGCAAGTTGACTATATTGGCCCACTGTCAACATATCAAGGATTCTGGTATATTATGACAGCCATAGGTTTGGATATGGCCATAGGTTTGGATTTTGCCTATCCTATGGCACAAGCCAAATAATGTCATACTGTAGCCACCCTTGAACAGTTTCAGCTGCCTATATCTAGCCCTGGGTAGTGGCAAGTGACAGAGATATTCATTTTACAGGCCAACAGTTAGACCTGAGCTAAGGACAAAGACATATAGTGGCTGTTGCATGTTTTCTACCAGCTCCAAGCAGCTGGAAATGATTGCATGCTTTAATGGACTCTTAAAAGAGAAGCTGAAGGCCTTTGCATCCCATTGGAAGAGGTGGCAGGCACAAGTGCCCGTGGCAGTGTGGCTTTTAAAAGAGCAACCTCACCGCACTGGAGAGTGTCCCTTAGATATAGGACAACAGGAGTGTCCTGCACTTTGAAGGTAACAGGAAGCTCTAAGGAACCTTGGTAGCAAGCAGAGGTGAAAGAGGGTGCTCTCTTACTCCCTGCATCTAAACCCTTAGCCCCTGGGTAGCAAACTGTCTGGGAGTGGCTCTGGCATGTGCAGGTGTCTCAGGAGTCATGGGTTGCACTCCTGGAGCCATGGGGACTGGGACAGAAGGCCAAGTTAAAACTGAACACTTGGATAGCTGTCTGGCTCTGCCCGGTACAGGTCACACTTTCCTAATGGGTGGAAGGCATGATTTTGAAAGGCACACAACTCATAAGATTATGACCTATTCCCTTGTATACTGTGGAGGATGTTCCTAACCCTTAGCCTCCTACCCAGGGTGCTTTGGTGTGGTATCATTTCCCTGAAGTGGCCACTATTCTGGCTACTGTTCTTTTGCAAGATGAACATGTTGCCTGCATCCTCTTGCATCCTCCAGGACTTAAGTACTGACCTATGATATTCATATTCATTCTCTCTCTCTCTCTCCTACAGTCACGGTTAACAGCAGAGAATAGCATGCTTTCCTGGGCACACATCTTTGCAAGACTGTGCAACACCTTCCATTGCTGGGTCTGCACCAAGTTACTAGTAGAAACAGCCAAAAGTCTTCCATAGTGAATCACACTCCACTACTGTAGACAACTGAACTACTTTATGAACATTTATGAATCGGGAACCACAGCAGCCCCGAATAGGATGAATGACATCAAATAACAGAGAACCTGTTGGGCTGAGACCTTAATAAATGCTCCTTCCTTGTTGGGATATGTTATAGAAAATAGGTAGTGCTGGTTAACAGGGGAACATGTAGAGCTTGTAGGCATAGCACCCTTTTTGTATAGAACAGGTGAACTTGTCTGTGAACAATAAAAACACTGGATAGTGCCCCAAAGAACTATATAAAAATGTTACTCATTTACCATATAACATTTGGTGGTAGAATGGGCGGAAACTAATAGGGACCAAGTCTACTGATTTTCTCCCAGATGACTATCTCTTTGTTTGCAGACATTATAACTGACTGTGTCTCCCTACACAATGGACAAGAAGGTGTACCTGAGGAAGGCCATGCATACAGGACCTAATACTCCTCACTCTTCCCCATTAACCTAATAATTGGGATTCCATATATCACTGCTGGCACAGTGTGCTCAAGGCTCTGAAGTGGTTCTTTCTGTTAGCCTTGTTCATTCCAGGGTGTGGTACTATACATGCAGAGTTACAGGTAGAAGCCTTAGCCCAGAATATTGCAGAAGCTTTAAATATATCCATTCAGACTTTTTTCCCTTTTAGTGTACAAAACCACGCAGATGCAGAGGTAGTTTTGCAGAATAGAATGGCATTAGATATGCTCCCTGCTGCCCAGGGTGGAACATGTGCTCTTCTCCAGGTAGAATGCTATGTATACATTCCAGACCAAAAGCTGCAAGTACATCAAGCCTTAGTGGAGATGGATGTGGAGGTACAGACTATTCAGGCTTTGCAGGAGGACTCACAATCTGGTGGAATTCACTGGGCTCCTCCTAAAGATGGGTATTGACTATCCTTACCTGTGTGGCTGGAGGCTAATAGTCACTTGTTGCACCCTCTATTGCTGTTTTAGTCTTTGGGCCCAATATAATGTTCTCTAAGTCAAGTTATGCACCGCCACCCTGTAGGGGATGGAGTATGAGCACTCAGAGGAAACACAGGCCAATGGTGAGGACTCCCCCCATGCAGCCAAAGAAGACCCTGCTCATTCCACCCTGCCACAGATATGTATATAGTTGCATAAGGATGACTATGCAGGTCATCCTGTCCAGCTACAGATGTGCATATATAGTTATATCAGTATGACTAGGCAAAGTGTAACACATGCCCATGTCATACTAGCGTGAACATGCGCTATTTTTTCCAGAATCCTATGTAAGGGGCGCGTCCTTGAATAAAGTTGCTGCTTGTTCTCCTCCAGATGATGACTCTGGCTGAGTTCTTTTTGCTGGGGATCTCACCTCGGACACCTCCCCTGCAAGTGCAGTTGGCCTGTGGCAGAGTCCTTGACAAACTGAGACATGGGCTACCATAGGAACGAAGAGCAGAAGCTCTTCTGGGCCTTAACTCATTGCTTATTAGCTATTCAAAGCTTGGTATGTGCTAATTGGCTTCAGAGGCCAAGTGTAGCATTAGGACTAGGATGCTAGAGATTAGAAATTAACAAACAACATAAAGGACAAAATAGTTGCAGAATCACTGGAAACAGCGAAATCCTGGGTCCCTTGCCTTTCTAGTTGCCATGATTTGTGCTTTCTTCTACTCCCCAACGATGTGCTATCTTAGCCACAAAACTCACCCTTTTCACAAAGCAGAGAAGTTTATACAGGTCTTGGCATCATATGAAAAACTAACTTGGCTCCAGGCTGACAGACTGGCCTTCCCTCCTCAGAACTTAAAGTGCTTTCACAAGAAAAGAAGTCAAAACCACTTTTTGAAATATACCTAGAGCCAATTAACATTCCTAAGCCCTCCCCCCATCCCCACCCCTTGCTTATATATAGCCCTGCTCATAAGAATAAAGTTCTAGAGCCCTGCATCATGGTGCACTCTTCTAATCCCAGTATTTAGGAGGCTGAGGCAGGAGGATCACAGGTTTGAGGACAGCCTTAGCAACTTAGTGAGACCTTTAGCAACTTAGACCCTGTTTCAAAATAAAAAGGGCTGGGGGTATAGTTCGGAGGTAGAACATCCCTGAGTTCAATCCCAAATATAAAACAAACAAACAAACAAACAAACATTTCTCTCCTTTGTCCTGTGAGCTAACCTGACACCCTCCTGGGTCACTGCTGTGTCTCCCTTCTGCTCAAGAAAGAAATCCCAACAAAGAGTCTTAATCCACTTGCAAGTGTGCCTTTATCTGAGTTTTCTAATGGAGAACATAAGAACCCACAAATCCAGCATCAGAATCAATTTCTTTTTCTTTCTTTCTTCTCTCTCTCCTGCTTTCTTTTCTTTTGCTTATAAAATTATTTTACTAAAAGGAATCTTTAAATTGTCTTACTCATAGCTTCCTACCTAAAATTAAGCTAAGACTTTGAGATATATTGTAAACAATTTACCTGAAAGATTATTTTAGCAAATTATCTGAGGTCTTCAACTTGCCAACATACAAAGCCTGAAGTTACTTTTAACAAGATACTGTAATACATTTCTGCTTTTGTAGTTTATGTGAGAGCTAATAAAAAGCTAGCTCATTTCATTTCAGGTACCAGTTTAAGAAATTACTCTGAGAAATTAGAAGTCAGGATCATTAATTCATAGGAACACAGAATGTCAGGTAAAGAGTAAATAATCATCCCTTTAAAAATTCGCAAAACAATCATGAATGGATGGATTTGACCATTGTTCTTTTATGAGAGTAAAAGTAACTCAGGCTATTTATTAAGCTATGGGGCCATTAGCCCTGAAGAAGCAATATTACGGATTTTATATCTTGAGAGTTGGAAACTGGGAAGATCATATATATATATATATATATATATATATATATATATATACGTATATATATATATATATATATATGTATATATATACCAAAATGTTCTTGAAACAGTTCTAAAAGGACCTTAGAGACCACATATGAGCCACATACAAAAATAATCACATTTTGGTTTTGATCACAAATAATGACACTAAACTAGATCATTTACTCAATTATGAAAATATGGTTTCAAATAAGTTTTGGCTGACTCCTAAAATAGGACTGCTTTTACCTGGAAGAGATAATCATGGTTGAGAACAATTCTGTCAAGTTGTCACTGGCTCTGTAGGCTGTTCTTAATTGGGAGGTTAAACATATTTTGATTTATGGTGTCTTTGGCATACGTGTTTAGCATTTTAAGATGATTACTATGAGGAAAACAATCAGTTGAATCTTTTCATATATTTGTTCATAAGCCAGTATAGTTAATGTACATTAGATCCTTGGTTTGGGGGTACATGTTATATTATGTATGCAAGCCTTTTATCTATTAAATACTTTTTAATATTTCTCAAATTAGGTACTCTATTATGTTAGATATAAAGAAATCATACTTAGAGCAATTCAGAACTGCAAAATTTCAGTAGTATTGTGATATATTAGACTGGCAATAGACCCTAGAGGAGTTAGGCAAACAACTTTTATTTTTAAATGCTTGGAAATTAAGACTTTGAACAAAAACATTATAAGAAAGAAAAATACATTTTGTAAACTCATTTTAAGTCTCTCAAACTTCTCTGAGTTATGTTTCTTCTTCCTTCAAAAGTGAATTTCCCTTTTCTGAGGAGTTTCTCTTATAAGTTATATGGGAAGTAAGAAAGTTTGGCTCTGCAAATCTGATTTTCTCTGTAGAAAACTATGATCAACCTGGTAAAACTGCAATTTTTATTCTTTAAAACTCTTTCACTATTTCAAAAAGAGAATTCTGAATAACTCTGTTATTTGTATTCAATTATATGAATCTAATAGAAGATGAAATGGATCAAAAAATTTGAAGAATTATATATGCTAATTTGTGTTCAACCCAATATGTGTTCAACCCAATAAAGAACTTCTTCCACTCTTATTTTTTTCCTTTTGGAGTAAGTTACTGTTCAAGATACATTAGAAAGAAAATAACCCCAAAGCATGTTCCCCTTTGTAAGTCCATGGAGGGGGATATCTCCAGTAAGGCTTGGAGAACTTACTTCATTATAACAAAATTCATTTCATCACTTCTATCCCTTCTTATAGGTACTAAGTCTTACCTTCTCTCACTCTTTCCTTTCCTTTGTCTTATGAAAAAAAAGTCAACTATCCAATTCCCATTCCCCTTGTTACAATCCTAGGGCCTTCTTTAGAGAGTCCTGTATCTTTACAAGCAGTGTGAGATTGTAAATATCCTCATTTTTTTGCTCTGTCACAAATAATTTTACTTCCTGTCACATTAACAATACACACATTTCAACATGTACCTTTCTGATTGATAGTCTTGCCTTAATAAACTTAATATAAAGCATAGTGCTATAATCCCTTTGGCCTGATCATAAAAGCCCTTTGAGAAGACTTTGAAATCTTATTTAACATTCAATTTCCATTCTTTTTCAGCCTATGATATGTCTCAGCTGCAATGACCTGTCAATTTTCTCCATGCTGTTCTGTTAAATGTCCTCACTTTAGAAATGTAGCTTTCATTTGTTCACTAATTATAAATTCTTTCTCTTGCGCTCAATACATTACTCATTCATTCTACATCCAAGAGCTTGAAAATAAATTCTGAGCCTTATGTGCAGGTTTTGTTTGTTAGTTAGTTAGTTTGTTTGTTTTTGATACTGGGGATTGAACTCATGGGACATTTCTTATTTTAAAGCAGAATTTTGCTAAGTTGTTGAGGTTGGCCTTAAACCTGTGATTCTCCTGTCTCAGCTTCTCAAGTACTGGTATTACGGGCATGTGCCATCATGCCTAGCTATGTGTAGATTCTTTTGATAACATTCTTATACAATTCTGAAGATGAAATGGGGCAGATCTTGACAAGATTTCTATCATAACAACCTTTCAAATCTCCATTTGCTCCTGCCAAAGCCTAAGCAGGGAGGAAGGCCAGGATTAGATCCTGTCTTAATCTAAAACTGTGAGAAATGGCTCATTATTATTACATTAATTTTGATTTTTAAATATCATTTGTCTTGTTATTAAGTGTTCGGCACCTCAAATTTTGAACATGAGATAAATGCCTTACTCATGTCACCCATGCCAGACCTGCTAGGAAGATTATCCTTTTCTCATCACTTGGTATCTAAGAGAATATATGTTTCAGTGTAGAGAAGAGGGAGCAGTGGTGTTTCATAGAGACAATGGTCCAATCTGAAAAACAATTCAGTATTACAAAAGTTAGTAATATTTTCTCCTAGACAATTGTAATAAAATGATCTTTTCTGGTGACATATTTGTGAATATGTCATGAATTTTTTTCTACACAGAGAAGCTCATGCCTTTCATACCCTAAAGCAAAGAATATGAGAAAGAACAAAATGATACAGGAATGAAAACATCAGTTGTCTCTGGTGAGGGAAGGAATATGGCCTTTGGTTAGAAACTCCAAAATGGGAGGAAGTGGAATATAAATACTCTAGCTGGATTTGCTCCTAAATCCTTTGCAAATTTAGGCAAAGACATTTATTCCTTCTTTGTTCCTTTTTAAAGCAGGGGTTGCCTTCAGGACTAATTTAATCATTTGCCTGCTTAACAAAACAAACAAGCATACAAGAAAAAAAGCTGTCATTTTTTAAAAAGAAAAGAAATTAAAATTGCTTAAAAGTCACTACTTTCAAATTGTATTAGTAGGTATAGGCAACTTTGAACATATCAGCAAATACTTTAAAGAAAATCTCCAGCCTATATTTGGAAGAAAAACATATTAAATATTGTTATATTCATGTACAATTTGGTATATGTCATCATTCATACTTTCTTAAAATTTTGACCAATCTTTTCAAGATTTAAAATAGCTCAGGATTCAATTATTCTATTCATGGTATAGTCATGAGTAACTTTTTTTAAAAGTATGCCTAGCATGTAAAAAAAAAAAAAGAAAAAAAACTTTGCTAGGTGTTGAGGCATATGAACAAAATAACCATATTTGGATTTAAAGGCACATGTTCTAGAAAGATAGAGGGAAAGAAATCTTGTTCAGACAGTTTCATATTATAAATATGAAAGTGAAGTCTGGAAAAACATACCTAATAAAATTGACAAATATAAAAGCAGAAAAAAAGGTATAGTGATTTTTTTAAAAATCCTGAAAGATAATTGAGATCATTTTTATTCTGAAGTATAAATAATTTTGGTTTTGAAGTAATGTATGTAAAATTTTAAACTTGTCATATTATGTAAGTAGCCCAAGTTCTATATGACTTATTGAAATAACTCCACTGTGTACTTTGCAGTGTCCTGAGATACTATGGTCACTTAAATTTGTAAAATTGCAAAATAAGCATCTTTTAAAAGTGGAGCAGCATTCATCAAGGAATTATTCACTGATGGAGCAGTCATGGAGACCTGGGGGAGAGCTCTGTATGTGATAAGTAGAGTTGATGGACAATCCTACCATTTATCCTCATTGTTTTCAGGAATGCATCGATGTTTATCCTCAGTGTGACGAACTTCATCTTAGGCATTAAGGTCTGATTCAAAATCCATCTGTATTCTAACATTATCCAAAAGCCTTCCCAAGGCCCCAAAGCTATAACAAAATAGTTTTGTATACATAAATTACAGAACAATTATTTCTTATCCATATAACCAGTCACACCAAAATGGTGATGTTTTGAAATTAGACAATAATCACACGCTAAGGAATTGCAAAGCAAATAATAAGATAAACTAAATGGACTGTAGGGAAGAGGTATAATAAATGAAGGTTGGGAAATCCATGCTCTATTCAAATCCCTTTCATTTACAGTTATAGAATATTTATGGTTAATTTTATGGTGATTCTCAAGTAAAGCCTTCTTGGAAATCATATGATATAAAAATAGGAAGACAGAGGCAAATCTATATTCCTTAATAAAACAAAACATTTGATTAGAGTATACTGATAAAATAAAATATTCATGATTTCTTTATTTTTTGTTGAATTTATTAATAATCTTTATATATATTTATATATGTATGGCTTTGAGCAAAGACAAAAGAAATACTCTAACTCGGCCCTGATCATACAATTGTTATAAGAATCAGCTATTTTACTATCTTCCCAGCAGCAAAAAGACCAATCTTTTCAATAATACATTTCTTTCTGTACAGATTAAAACTCCATACTTATGGGCTTAACTATGTACAGAGAAAAAGAGGTCACTTTCAACTAGTATGAACCTTTATATTACAGGAATGTGAATCAATTTTTTCTTAACTTAAGCATATATACATTCATACATATATATGTATATAATTTACCCTGTACCATTTTATTATTTTAACATATAAACCTTATTTTTTCCATTCTATTACAAAGTGAATAAAAATTGTATGGTTGCACTGAAAGACCATGCAATTCAATTTTGCTTATGTTTCCCAATAGTGCTCAAAATAAAAAAAAATTCATATATATATATAAAAATATTTCACTACTAAACCCATTAGTAATCCTATCAAATGTAAACCTTTAATAATTTAAAGTAGCAATGCATGATCTTAATAAATTGAAGTTAATTCTCATATTTTAATAAAATAAAGGAGTTTTGTACTGATATGTAAATGGTCTTGCAGGTTTCCCATAGGTTCTAGGGAGGCTGAACAATTCCTTTCTCACACCATTCTTGACATGCCCTCATTTGTCACCAGAATATTAATGATAACATTACATTGACTAGCATTGTTGATTATGTCCACAAAAATTGGGATCTGTTAGAAATTAAACATAAGAACTCATTTTGGTATGATAGGTATTATATCCATTAAAGGCATAACAGGCAGCATGGATCCACTTTAGAGTTTTTTCATTTTTTGTTTTTTAGTTTGTTTCTGCTTTCTCTCCTCAAGTCTATCTGGAGGCCCTGCCTCATATAATGTGTGATCTTTGTTAAGTTCTTCTTAAATGTGTTGTCAGATACTGAAGACCTCCACTTTAGGTCATTCTCTTAACTTGGGCTATTTACAGAAGTCAGGTATTAAGAATCTTCCCACTGTATTCCAGTCATCCGCCACATTGGTAGGGTGTGTTAGGCACAAATGATTACTAAGGGACTTCTTTGAGAAGAAGCAGATGCTCCCAGATCATGGAAAGAATCAAGGAAACAAATGAACAAACAAACAAACAATGCTCACATACAGTCCACTTCACCCCTGCTCTCTATCACCGAGTCCATACTATTTTCAGCACATGTAAAATAACAAACCTCCTATCTAGGGTCTATGTTAGTCACCACATGCCTTAAGATTTGCTAACCATTTAGTTACAATATACATAGAGCAAAATGTGTGTTTCCAAACAGACATGATGATATATTGCATTTATTTCTGTAAATGAACACCACAGTGAACTACCAACTACAGTGAAGACACAGAACACACTTTTAACTCCAAATCAAGTAGTGGTTTACAAAAAATTCTTTAAATCATAATAATAGTAATAATATAAATGAAAGTGAAAACCTCACTTCTAGACTTAAGTCAGAGATCCAAGTCAGCCTTATAGAATTTTAAGATAGGCAATTAATGATTTTTTATACTTTTCTAGAATGAGAAATACTGTAAGCCTTTCCTTACAATGACTGATTTGAAACTATTTTTCCCCAAAAAAGCATGCAGGGACTATTTTTTAGATGCTTGATTATGGAAAGAAGGAAGAAAAGTAATGATTTTTGGTGTAATACAAGCAATTTGTAGATCGAGCATACAATTTTGCATAAAACATTGCAGGTTAAAATAATATTGTAGGTTTCAAGCCATTGCATTACAATTGAATAAATGTCACAATTAGGTTGTGTAAAATTTAAAACTCTAAGTTTTGAAGTGAAGCAATAAAACTAAATTCTTAAACAATGACTTTTACCTTCATATGACACAGAATTGCTACTTTTATTTGGGTTGAAAAAGTTATTTACATCTAACATTGATTGAGTCTTGGTAAAAGTCCAATAACACATGAAGACAAATATTCTCTCAGCTTTCTGAAAGATCAATGAGCATGTTTGAGGTTAGAGATAATCTCAACAGTGGCAATGCTAGTCTCCTACGGTGGCCAAACATTTAATGTGTTCTTTGACCTAATTCAAAATTGAAAGCACCAAAATACAATTTAGATCTGTAAAATGGGATTTCCTATTTCATCCCTCATCATTAGTGATTGACAATTTAGATGCAGAGACACAGCTAATGAAAGACAGCTTTGATTGGTGCTATTTCGGAGCTCATTTAAGTTGCCTTTTTAAAATCAGAGTTTTGTTCCCCACTGAATCCAAGAACTCTTCATAAAATAGAGAAATACATATATCAAAGGAATTAAGTAAAAGTAGGTTAGAAATAAATAATCTTACAGCAACATTTTAAATCCTTTAATGAGTTAAAGAAAGGAAGACATATAACACTGAATGCTAAACAGGTCTTTTGAACTTCTCTTGGGAATTTATATATAGATATATATATTTTAATAGTATATGTATACATGTTTTTACATTTTGCATGTAGGCCAAAGCTGTCTAAAATATCTCTTCATAATAGGCTATAGGGATCTATCAGGAGATAGAATAAAATAACATCTGAGGATATTCTCAGTTTATTAGAGTATTTCTTTCTGCTTTGACAATCAGCAGGGATCATAAATTCGAAGCAAATCGTGGCTTTTCTGCATCTGGGTCTGTGTTTAAGACTGAGGAAGACTCCCTCTGAAGAGCAGATGCTGGTGGAGGGGGTGCTGGAGGAACTCCTCGGTTGGGGGGAATGGCTCCCGATGACATTTGTCTGAAGAGGGTGACTCGCTGCGGGACAGTGCTCCTGCCCCCTGCCTGAAGGCCCGAGCCGTGGACGGCTGCCACGGGCTGTGGGATGGAGGCCAGGGACTCGCCCACAGTGGGATGAGGTCTGGAGATCAGGGTGGACACCTCGTGGGGCAGCGAGGGCTGCGAGGCCGAGAGGGGCCGGACTTCTCGGGTCAGGTTGGTGTTGTGAAGCGCCTGCGTGCTCTTGTGCACTTCATTTTTAGGCGTGGAGCTGCTGGGTGTCTGCGGCTGCTGGGGCTGCTGAGGGGGCTGTTGTTGTTGCTGGGGCGGCTGCTGCTGCTGCTGAGTCTGCGGGGCTTGGGGCTGCTGCTGCTGCTGCTGCTGTTGCTGCTGCTGCATGAGTGACAACTGGGAGGCGGTGGGCGAGGCATAGTGGAAAGTTCGAGTGGTCAGCGGGCTCTGTACAGGAGGGCTGCAGACCGCGGTGGTGTAGGAGCAGGGTGAGAGGATGGCCGATGGCTGGGGTGTCTGTGTGCTGGGGCTGGGGGAGTGCAGGTTGCTGTGAGACAGGCTGGTCGCGGTGTACACTGGTGGAGATTGTGTCCGCATGCGAGAGGTCGGGGTGGTGGTGGAGGATGTGGAATTCAGGTTTGTCATTTGAGGGTAATTGATTGGAGCGATGGCCTGCACCATTTCCCTGTCGTGTTTCACAATCTGCTTCAGGATCTCATTCTCCTGATTGTTGAAAACTCCAGTGTTCAGATCCTTCTGAAACTTTTGCAGAAGGATGGAGTTTTTCTTGCCTGTCAGCAGAAAAAAAAAAAAAAAAAAAAAAAAAAAAAAAAAAAAAAAAAAAAAAAAAAAAAAAAAAAAAAAAAAAAAAAAAAAAAAAAAAAAAAAAAAAAAAAAAAAAAAGAGGGATGGTGTTACATGACAGCTACTTCCCAAAACAGAAGTAGATTAATTTTTTGTAGAAGAGGCTTAGAAGGCACGCATCCTATATCTGCCCGGCAAATCTTACCTGCTATTAAAGTCAAGTTGAAAACATCTTGTGGCAAAAAGCCTCTTTGCAGAGGTAATGGAGATATTTAACACTGGGGCTATCTTGAAGAATGGGGGAAGGAGGGGCTTTTGTATCAGGCTGTGCCTGAAATCCATATTGGAATTTCATGCTGTGTTTTCAATGAGAGCCAATGGAGACACAAGAACTAACATTAGAGCACTTGCTTTGTGACAGGTAGTCTACAAAGGAGTTTAGTAGAATCATTTATTTAATCAAAAATTCTATAAAATAGGACATTTCTAATCTCATTTTTATTAGAAGGAGAGGTCCAACATGGGAGGATTAAGAACAATGACTAAGAAAACTTGAGGGGAAGCTCACTAAGTGCTGTGTGCATGCATGTATTTGTGCATCTTTCCTGTAGATAAAAGAGGGGCTGCTGCTGTGTTACCTAGGTGCTTGGTAGAAATGCAGCCTCCTGGGCCTGACTCCACTTGCTGAATCTGACCCTGCATTTTATTAAGACTGCAGGTGATTTCATCTGCAAGTTTGAGAAATACAGTATCAGGGCCTTAGCTTTTGATCAGCACCAATGATTTCAATCCAGGCTACATGTTTCTCTCATGAATGGAGCTTTGAAAAGTATTAATGTCCACCCAAACTGACAAACCCTACTCTTTCAACTTGAATGACCAGACATAAGTTCCAGATTTTGATGCTTTAAAGGAAAATTTCTCCAGGGGATTCTAATGCACAGCCATATTGAAAACCATGTCATGATTATCCCTCTCCTGCACGGTTGCTGTGAGGGCCAAGGGTACAGGGTATTGTCTACTCTCAGCTCACCCTAGGGCTCCCATAAACATTAGCTCTTCTTCCTGCTGTCATCGTTGGAGTGGTTTGCAATAACTGACATTTGGTGGCAGGATAACAACTAGAATCAATAATAGTTTGGTGAAAGAAGGAGAAAAACAGCGACTTCTCCATGACATCATTGATACAATAATACCCAAGTGAACATAGAGACTGGAAAGTGAATCCGTTCACGATGTTGCCAAATAAGATATTACAAAAGTAACAAAGCACTTTTTTTTTAAGATGGAAATACATGGTTTTCTTGACTGCTAAGAAAAGCAACCATTTTAAATTACTGTCAAAATAGTTACTTCTCTTAAAAAAAAATCTGTCCTAATTTCCCAAAAAACAAAACTATTATAGTGATAATAAGTACAAATGCTTATTTTTAGCATGTTCTCTTAACTAACTACAGTGTACATTTCTAAGCAACGGTCACAAAACTAAGAAAAATAATACTTCTTTGTGACCAATTGAATAGTCAGCATTTCCTAATCTAAGTATCTGTAAGCTTGAAAAGAAGTAGTATAACTTGTATGTGGGGAGGAGAGGGGTACCAGGGATTTAACCCAGGGGCATTCTACCACCAAGCTATACCCCTAGCACTATTTTTTATTTTTATTTTGAAATAGGGTTTCATTAGGTTGATGAGAGTCTCACTATTTGCTGAGACTATCCTCGTACCTGTGACCCTCCTATCTCAGCCTCCCAAGTATTAACATTAAAGCATATGCCACCATGCTTGGCTTTTAATATAACTTTTAATGTACTGTTATAATTTTGTGAGGATCAAAACTGTAAATGATTTATGCTTACTAGCAATTTTGTTGAGTCTATAATTGATTATAAATCATTTACATAAACTTTCTTAAAAATTAACTCCAACAGTTTAGATGAAAGTGAAGTTATATCAGATCAATAGAAATTCTATTGAAATATGCTAAATTTCATACTTTAAAGATCTCTACCTGGTTTAGGAAAAACCTTCTTATATCATATATTAATTAATCTTTGTGTCTAACACGAAGACTCATACTACAAAAAGGAAAGTTCTTTTCAAGGTATTCAAGGATACTTTCACAAGTACCTGCTTCTTTTATGTCTTCTGTTTCCCTGGTTGACTATGGCTTGTTAATTCTGTAGGCTGTCAATATGAAATTCAAACATGTTGACTATTTCTAATGATAATGATAAAATTCTACCTTTAATTTTACTAATCCAATTGGAAACCTTTATGTAGTCTTATTCTATAATCCAGAGGGACAAAGGGATGTTGTAACAATATATCAACCTAAGTCTTGACTTTTAAGAAGAATGAAGCAGTTGAGGTACATGTCTGTGTATTTCTAACTGATTCAAGTCCCATCGCTTTTAAGTCCATTTATCCATCCTTCCATCCCTTTCTTCAACAAATCTCCTTTTTGCCCCAGGTACTATGAATGTAATCGTGAATTAAATATGATCTCTCCATTCACAAAGCTTAACATCTCTAGAGTAATTACTATAATAAAAGTGCTGTGATGATAGAACTTCAGAAACAGCAGGAGAACATGCTCAGGGAACTTAGCCTACTGGGGGTGAGAAGTCAAAGAAGATTACTACTTGGAAATGATATCTAAACTGAGTAATGAAGGTTGAGTAAAACTAAGCTGGGAAAATGGGCAGCAAAGGGTAGGTTGTGCAAAGAGGGTTTAGGTTTTAAAAATGAATGCACACCACCTTATAACACATCAGAGTATTCCAGAATATCTAGGGAAATTAACAGCAAGCCAATCTTATCTAACTTTAATAGAGCAATTAGGCAAGTTTTTAAGCTAGCTTCACTATTGCGATATAATTTATGTATTTCTATATGTAATACAAAAAAATTAAATACATTGATTTTGTGAAGAAAACATCTTTGCTGGGATTTCTATCAAGGATTTTTCTACCTGAGTCTGTATTACAAACATTTCAATCAGTTTCTGCTGATAGCAATTTAAATAACAAGTTTTCATTTTTAATATAATAATAAAGTATAAAGTTGGCCCTTAAATATTAAAAATGAACCTTGCAACAAAATTTGGTTTGTAATGTAGACTCATACTATTGTATTTTTAGATCTAATTTAATGCTATTTAGAATTTGTATCAGTGCTTTTTACCTGAATATTCAAACTGTTTTGGTATCACTTGGCATATCGGATTGTGTAGCTGGTAAAAACAGACATAAATAAGTAAACTCAGACAATTTAGGAGAGAAAGATAGGACTTTATATCTCTTTAAAAATATGGCTATAGCTAGTTGCTATTTCTACACAAATTAGCAAGCAAGCTATGAACTACCATTTGGAATTTATTCTTGCAAATTTATAAATCTCTACTAGATTGAAACTAAATTATGCGTCAAAAAGGTAGAAAACTGAATAGTACCTATCCGATCTAGTCGGTCAATGGCAACTGTCTCAAAGGCTCTCCTCATCATTGGATATTCCTCCAGGACCTCATTGAAATTGTCCACCGAAAGAGAATAAAGGCGACAATATGTATCAGCTCGAACACTGGCAGTGCGGCGTCCCTTGGTCAACAGGCAAATCTCTATAAAAACAAGAAATAATGACTTGCTTGGCAATTTTCTTTTACAAACCATTAAAGCTTCTTGCAATTAAAAAGGAAAAAGCTCACGATGTGAAAAAATCAATGATTAGCAGCATTTTCTATTTTATTAGTAAATTACTTTTGGCAATTAAAAGTATCCAGTTGTTAATATCAATTTTAAAAGTAACACACTTTCTTTAAATAATAGAAAGTTTTGGTTCAAATGGAAGAAGAGTTATCTATCCTTCAACACTCATTGTAATCACCTGTAGATAACAAAAGAAGAAAAGATGCAGAAAAGAAAAAAATAATAATAATGGAGTTGGAAAAAGGATGTTATTATAATCTGACAGAAATTTTTATAAGTTCTGGGAGGCAGAAAGCAGATAGTATGATACACACAGAAACAAATTGAATCCAAACATTAGCTTAATAAGTCCTATGATTAAACAAACTAGAGGATCAGATCAATGTATTATATGATGCCTTAATGTACTTTGTATATTCTCTTTGAGACTGAGTGAAGAAAATTATATTACAAATGTACAGAAGTTTTCTATTTAACTATTTTCTAAGATGAATTATTGGCTTGAAATTTAGATTTTCCAAATATGGTAAACCAACAATTCAAACTTAGATTTCCTTATATACTACTTAAATATGTCTACAAGAGTTAATTTTCCATATTGTTTTCTAAATTTTATGAATGAGATAAAACTCCTGCAGGCTTTTGTTTTTAATCTCAAAATAATTTTAAAAATGGCTTTAAAATAAAAAATTAAAAAAAGAAATAGCAGAAGTATTTCTAAAATTTAGTTTCCTAATGAAAAGAAATATAGCAAGATAATGATTAGATGTCTAAGTTCACACTCTTCTGAACTTAAATTCCTATTGATGTTGACTGATATTGTGAGAAAATTATGGTGCTATGCAATTGAGACTAGAAATGTAAATTAAATTTAATGTCTAGTTTTGTATTACTTACACTGTGATGGTTAAAAAAAAGTTTAGATTAACAAAGAGTATTTAAATGGAATCTGGTAAGAAAAATTATATAAAAATGAAGGTTGGGACACAAAAAGTAAAAAATCATATGCCCTCCTTAATATGCAGAAGCTAGGGAGAAAGTGGGATATAAGAGGGAGTCTAGACAAAGAAAGAGAAACCTTAGATGAGCAAAGAAGGTGGCTTAGCTGAAGGTGATGGCAGGGAGAGGGAAACACCCTAATGCACATGATATACTTTCATAAACATATCAAAGTCAATCACTAAACTGAACTTGAGAAGGACGGAGGGCAGGGAGGACGGCAGGAATTGGGGAAGGGTTAAATGAGAGATGTGTGCATGTGTGCCTTTACCAGCTTGTACCTAACAAAGATGTATGATTATAATGTAATAAAATACTACTACTACTATTACTACTACTACTACTATTACTACTACTAATTATAAAGAATATTACAAAAAATAAAAAAGAAAGACTGGGAGAATTTCAGAAGGACATGTGAAGTAATATGGGAAGGAAGGAAAGACTTCATGAAATCTCATCTTAACCATCAATTACATTGTTGCTCATTGGTTAATATGTTGTAAACTGAATACAAGATATTTTGGAGTTGTGTGTGCATGTGTGTATGTATGTGTGTGTGTGCACGGGTACATTTGATGTTTGTGTAGGAAGATAAATTCATATTGGTCAACATTGAAGAAAATGATCATACCATATAATTTACCTGGTAGTATATAAATAATGTAATAAAAGAAACATTTCAACACTACCCCAAAATTAAATTCCTGTGTCACTATATATGGTATATTATATAAAAAAGGTTTTAAAAGTATCTATATACTTCAACCCAGAAATTTCACTTGACAGCCTATCCTAAGGAGAGAGTGTATATGCACTTATCTATCCACCTTAAATATATGAAAATGCCTTAAATAATTAACAAGTCAATATTCATACATAAGTTTATGGTTGCTAGATGAACTTTGTGATAGTTGCTAAAAACCAAACTTTTAAAGTCTATGAATTAATAGTAGAAGGACATGAAAACATAATTGATAAAAGTGGATATGAAGAAGAATGAAATTAGATACCAGTCTTTCCCCTTGCACAAGAGTCAACTCAAGATGAATAAAAGACATAGAAATTAGACCATAAACTTTGCAATTACTAGAATAAAACATAGGAACAACTCTCCAACATATAGGCAGAAATCAACCCAACATATAGGAAGGGATCAACTCTCCAACATATAGATAGAGACTTCCTCAATAAGAACCTAAAGCTCTGGAAATAAAACCAAGAATCAATAAGTAGGATGGTATTAAGTTTAAAAGCTTCTACACAGCAAAAGAAACAATCAAGAGTTTGAAGATTGAGGCTACAGAATGAGAGAAAATCTTTGTCAGCTACTCTTCTGATAGAATACACAAAATTTAAAAAGCACTAAAAATCAATAAAAATGGACAATTGAACAAAAGAGATACCTCTAAAAAGAAGAAATACAGTTGACTAATATATAAAAATGTTCAACATCATTAGCAGAGAAATGGAAATCAAAACTACACTGTGATTCCATCTAACTCTAATTAGAATGACTGTAATCAAGAATTAAAACAATAATAAATGCTGTTAACAATGCGGGGGATATGAATTCTGTTAGTAGGACTGCAAATTAGTACAACCATTATAGAGATCAATATGGAAGTTCTTCAAAAAGACTAGGAATAGAACCATTATATGACCCAGTTATACCATTCTTTAGTATCTTTCCAAAATAATTAGAGTCAGAATACTATAGCGATACATACATATCCATGTTTATAACAGCACAATTCACAAGAGCCAATGGATAATGAAAATGTGGTGTATGCAAACAAAGGAGTTTTACTCAGTCATAAAGAAGTACAAAATTTTGTCACTTGCAAGAAAATGTATTGAACTAGAGAATATTATGCTTAATGAGATTAGCCTGTCTCAGAAAGTGAAGGGTTGTATGTTTTCTATCATATGCAGAGAGAAGCTAGAGAGAAAATAGGAAACATAAGGGAGTTTAGATAAATGAGGAGAGAGACCAGTAGAACAGTGGAACAGGATGGGGGGAAAGAGGTGCAAAGGGGAAAAAAGAGGATTGAAGAAGGAAACAGTTCAATAATACTAAAGCAACATATGAAGATGTTATAGTTAGATATAAAATATCCCCTAAAGAGCTCATTTATTAATGTTTGTAATTGAGGCTCAAGGGTTGCAATGTCAGAAGTGGACAAACTCATTGTAATAGATTTACATGGTTTGTGGTATGGGCCAGCAGAGTGTGGCCGGAGGGGGTAGATCTGCTGATCTCAAGAAAACATACAACCCTTCACTCTCTGAGACAGGCTGATCTCACTAAGCATAATATTCTCTAGTTCCATACATTTTCCTACAAATGACAAAATTTTGTACTTCTTTATGACTAAGTAAAATCCCTATGTTTCCATACACCACATTTTCATTATTCTTTGACTATTGCGAATTGTGCTGCTATAAACATGGATTATATATGGTTCTCCCCCTTCTTGTTTAAGGCCTTCATGATATGAGGAGCACATCCCATGTGTTCTCCCTCTCTCCTCCTTCAGATGCCATACCTTGAGGTCAGAGGTCCCTGGTCTAACATGGACTGAACTCCAAACCATAAGAAAAGAAATCTTCTTTCCTCTAAGTTATGTAGTCAGTGTTTTGGATTATAGCTGCAAGAATGCTGACTGGTATACAAAATGGTACCAGGATTGGGATTGCTACTATATATCTACGTCTGACCAGATGGATTGTGACTCTTTGGAACTGGTTTGTAAGAGGAAATTAGAAGGGCCAAGACTAAATCTGCACAGGAGATTTGGGATGGCAAAGAGGACTCCATAGGGAAATGGAGTAGAAGCCACATGTTACACTTTGGCAAAGAACTTATCTACATTTTGCCCATGCCCTGAAACTTTATGTGAGTCTGAATTTAAAGACAATGGGCTGAGTAAACTGGTGGAGGAATTATCAAAACAGCAAAATCCAAACTGCATTATGCATATTGATATCCACATTCAATGAACTGTACACTGAATTTCGGGAGCAGAAAGCAAAGCAGGGAGACTTTATAGATTTAAGTTTGGCAGGAAAGGAATGGGCTCAGAGAGATGATATCATGGAAGAAAGTAAGATAGCTGTAAGGAAGAAGCAGTGGCTGTGATGGAGGCAGGGCCAGCAATGGCCATGATAGAGGTGGCAGATGGACTTGGAGCCAGGGGCAGTCCAGATGGAATTGGGGCCAGTGGTCACCTGAATGGAGCAAACCCAGAGGTTATAATTTAAAAGGCCCCAGAAATAGTGATTAAAAGAAGGCATGGCTAACTTTTCTGTTGACAGCCCATCTTAAAGCCTATGTAATGCTGGCTTTGGTAGAAAAAGGAGGCGATGGAGACTTCTCCCAGATTTCAAAGGAAGGCTTAGGAATCCAGGCAATATGTAGCAGGGAGGGAATCCCTGCAAGCATGCCCAAAAGGGGCACATTGTGAAGCTGTGAGGGTGAAGCCAAAGTTGCAAAAAAAAAAAAAAAAAATCCTTGAGAGTTAGAAATGTGGAATGACCACAAGGAAAGGTTGTAGCTGGGAGCCATAGAGCTAGGCTGGAAGAGGCAGAAATTTGCCCACTGCAATCAGCCAGACCTCAGAAGCAGGGCTGCCTAGACCCCTTGGAGATCACTTTTCTGAATATAAAGTCATATGCTATGTAAACAAAGCTAACAATACCTATCACAATACCAAGTGACATTATTTATGGAACTGAAAAATATTAAAATTCATATAGAAGCAAAAAATCCCGAAAATGACTCTGAATAGCAAAGTAATTTTGAATGTAGAGAACAAAGCTGGAGGCATATTACTATCATACTTCAAAATATACTGCAAATCTAGGACTTCCAGGAAGATGGCGACGGAGTGAGACACGTCTCAAGAGCCGCTGTGAGCTCGATTCAAATAAGTCGTGGATCCAGTTTTTTGAAAGAAGAAAAAAAGCAACAAAAAGGTGAAAAACGCTGCGAAAACTGGAATACAGCTGAGCAGGACCCGGAAGGCCGACCAGGGAGAGCAAAGAAGCCCGTCTCCGCGGCCCCGGCGCCACGCCGCCAGGCAGAAGCCGCCATCGGCCGGCCCCCGGCGTGGGGTCTACTAAGAAAGAAATATACAACAACCCTCTGCACCCCACTGGCCAGAGGTGGAGTGAGCAACTCCTGAACTCCTCATCCTAGCCAGGCAGCATTTCGAGGCACCTACGACAGAGACCAGAACGCATGGTACGACCAGCTTAAGCCCGCGCAGGACCATCCCAGCTCACCTCTCCTCACGGAGCCGGAGCAGAGATAACTGCACCCCAGGGCTTGGGTCAGGACTGCCGCAGGAACAGCTTCTCGACAGAAGGGGGGAGAAGCAAATCGGCCCAAGGGTGAGTGGGGAAACGGGCAGCTGGCTGGAGTCTG
>PVLC010005153.1:0-24197 GCA_004027655.1 Graphiurus murinus
TGGCTTGAAATGGGACTCCTGGGCTTAACCTCTTCGGGTGGTTTCTGGTTGCCCTGGCAGGAGTCAACTCTTTAGAGTGCCCCTCTAGTCTCAGTCACCATTCCCCTCCCTCCAAATGTTTTGTAAAGAAAAGGTGTCTAGAAGCATTTGTCTCTGGAACAATTACTTTAAACATGGTTACAATACAGACTTCAGTTCACACCTTCTTAGCAAAGATGTCCACTCAAAAGGTACAGTAGATCTCCATCCATTCAGAACAAGAGACGATGCCATCACTGTGAGCATCAGGCTCCCCAGTCCTCCAGCCTCATGACCTGTATGGTCCTCCCGACCTGTGCTCCTCCTGCACTCACTCTCCTCACACATATGAGTTCTTCTCTATTTCAAACTCAACTGATATACAGCTGAATTAGTGTCTTGCCATTGCTATCCCCTCTGCTTGTAGCTTTTGTCCCCCAGTTACCTGCATATCCAATGCCCTTGGTCATCCAAGACTTTGCACAAATATCATCTTCTCTGTGGAATATATCCTGACCAGTTTTTTTCCTCCACAACCTTATTGAGAAATAATTGATATAATAAACTGCATATGTTTAAAGTGTACAATATGATGGGTTTTAATATATGATAGACCTGGGAAAGCATCACTACAAAGAAGATAGTGAATATAGGCATTACCTCTAAAGTTCCCCCAAGCCCCTTCTAATTCCTCCTCTCCAGTTCTCCCCAGTCCCCTCTCCTCCTTTCTATCCTCAGGCAAGTGCTGCTAAGTTTCTTTAATAAAAAGATTAGTTTTCATTTTTCTGGAATTGTATATAAATGGAATCACATGGTGCATACTCTTGTCTAACTTCTTTCACAGAGCTTAATTATTTTGAGTCTGCCCATGTTTTCATGTGCATCAATCTGTGTTGTTGTGTAGTACTCCATTATACTGAAATACAATGTATGCTTACCGATTTCTCTGTTGATAGACACTTGAGTTCATTCCAAGATTTGAGGTTTTTTAAAAAAAATTAAGCTAATATTTTTTTTTTCTTTTTTGAGGGAGTGCAAATTCCCAGGCATAGAATATCTGAATCATATGGTATATAGATGTTTAACTTTTTAAAGTCAAATTGTTTCCTAAAGTGGTTATGCCATTTTTCATTCCAGAATTACCAGCTATGTATGAGAATTATACTTTCTCTACATCTTTGCCAACATCTGGTATGATTAGTCTGTACTTTTAATTTTAGCTGTTCTAATAGGTGTGCACTATGATCTCACTGTGGTTTTAATTTACATTTTTCTAATGACTCATAAGGTAGAGTATTTTTTCTTGAACTTATTTGCCATCACATGTCTTTTTTCTAAATTTTTGTTGAAGTTATTTTTCAATGGGATTATTTGACTTTTTTATTATTGAGTTTTGTATCCTGTTTACAGGGTTTTTACCAAGTATATAATTTGCAAAATTTTCTTCCAGCTTGTTTCTTCTCATTTCATTTTCTTTACAGTGTCATTTGAAACAGAAGGATTTTAATGAAATCCAATGTATTCATTATTTTATTGATTGTGGTTTTGGTATGTCTAAGAAATATTTTCTTCCTGTTCTGTTCTAGTATTTTTGTAATTTTGGATTGTAGGATTGCATTTTCTTTCTTTGCTCACAGACAATTGATTGTTCCAGGACCATTTGTGGAAATTATCATTTCTCCAAGAGAATGCCTTTGCATCAATGTTAAGGAATAATTGTTTATGTGTGGATCTATTTTTATTTTGGATTCCATTTCATCATATATTTTTTCTATCTTTGTGTCAGTACTATATGATTACAATAGCTTTATACTTTCTGAAATAATGTTGTTTGGGTTGTTCAACTTGTTCTTCATGACCACCCTTTTATAAATTAAAATTCCCATGAATTTCTTATCTGCTCCACTTTTTAAAGATTTATATAATATGCCTACTATCTTTTATGGTATTACAGGATGAGTATCCCTTATCTGAAGTACTTAGGAAGAACAAACCAAATTCAAAACCAGTAGAAATAAATAAATAATAAAGAAATAAAGAACAAAGACTTAAATAAAAATAAAGAAGTAATAAAACAATAAAGTTCAGAGTCGACATTATTGAGAACAAAATTAAATGTATGCCCGGCATGGTGGCATACGCTTGTAATCCCAGCATTTGGGAGGCTTAGACTGAAGGATCCAGGTTTGCAGCCAGCCTCAGCTACCTAGCAGGGCACTGTGCAATTTAGTGAGACCCTGTTTCAACATAAAGAATTAAAAATAGGGCTAGGGGAATAGCTCAGAGGTAGAATGCCCCTGAGTTCAACCCACGTACCACAAAAACCAAAAAAACTAAATGTATGTATGTATACATGTGTACTTTGTTTGCTTATATCAATAAAATGTTTATTCTTTAAAAATAGATTGATAATCTCTTAGCCCAATTAACTAGTCAAAAGAGAGAAGACTCAAATTAACAAACATAGAGACAAAAATAGGGATATTATGACAAAAATAACTCAAAACCAGAGGATCATTAGAGACCATTTTGAAAACTTATAAGCCAATTAATTAGAAAATCTAAAATAAATAGACACATTTCTAAATACATATGACAGCAAATGGAACCAAAAGAATATAGAAAGCCTAAGCAGCACAACATCAAGGAATAAAATTGAAGCAATAATAAAAAATGTCTCAACAAAGAAAAGTCCAGAACCAGATAGATTCACAATTGAATTTTACCAGATCATTGAAAAAGAATTCATGCTTTGTTCATCAGTTTATTACATGAAATCAATAGGGAGGAAACGTCAAAACTCATTGTATTAAGGCAGTATATCACCCTGAAATTTACTGTGGTGTGTGTGTGTGTGTGTGTGTGTGTGTGTGTGTGTGTGTGTCTCACTGGGGATTAAACCCAGGGTATTATTCTACCTCCAAGCTACACTCCCAGCCATATTTTATTTTTATTTTGAAACAGTGTCTCACTAGGTTAAAGACTCTTACTCTTTGCTGAGGCTGTCCTGGAACCTGTGTTCCTACTGTCTCAACCTCCCAAGTACTAGGATTACAAACATGTGCCACCATGCCCAGCTGATAAGAACACTTTGAAGAAAAAAGACTACCGAATAATATCTTTGAAGAAAATAAGTGCAAAAATACTTAGTAAAATATTAGTAAATTATATTCAACAACATATTTAGAAGATCACACACCATGATCAAATTGGTTTTATTCCAGGATGTAAGAATGGTTCAGCATAAGAGTACCATCAATAAATGTAATATACCACATAAACAGAGTTCAGGATAAAAAATCATATAATTATCTTAACAGATGCAGAAAAGGCCTTTGGCAGAATTTCAACACTTCTTTTTGATAAAAATCCCTGAAGAAATCAAGGATAGAAGAAACTTACCTCAATATCATATGGACTATATATGACAATGCCAGTATCATATTAAATGAGTAAAATTGGAAAGCCTTTCCTCTAAAATCAGAAACAAGACAAGGATGTCTACTCTCACCAATCCTCCTCAACGTAGGACTTGATATTTTAGCCAAGGAAATTGAGTCAGAAAAAAAGAAATAAAAGAGATAATATTAAGAAAAGCATAAAAATAAACATGTAGTCCAATGGAACAGAAGTCACAGAGTCGAATCCATGTAACTATGGTAATCTGATTTTTGACAAAGGTGCCAAAAAGTAGTATTTAACAAATAATGTTGGAAAAACTGGGTACTCATATATTGAAGAATGAAACTAGATTGCTGTCTTTCACCCTGTATAAAAGTCAACCCAAATGGATCAATGACATAGGCTTTACAACTGTTAGAAGAAAACGTAGGGGAAACACTCCAACATATAGGCACAAGAAATTACTTCCTAAAAACCATTCCTGTAACCCAGAAAATTACAGCAAGAATTAATAAATGAAATAGCACCAATTACAAAGCTTCTGTAGAGCAAAATATACAATAGCACTAAGAGAAAGCCTAAAGAATGGGAGAAAATCTTTGCCAGCTATCCTTCTAACAGAGGATTAATACACAAAGTATATAAAGAACTCAACACCAAGCAAAATGAAAAAAATCAATAAGCTGGCAAATAATCTGATATTTACTTCTCAAAGGAAGAAGTATAAATGGCCAACAGTTACATAAAAAATATCAAACAATCCTATCGATCAGGAAAATGTAAAAATACACTGTAATTCCATCAGAATATCAGTCATTAAGAATAAAAATAAAAATAAATTCTGGGAAAGGAAATTCATCTACACTGCTGATAGGAATGTAAATTAGGAGGCTGAGACAGGAGGATCACAGGTTCGTGGCCAGCCTCAGCTACTTAGTGAGACCCTCTGCAACTTATTGAGACCCTGTTTCCAAATAAAGACACACACACACACACACGCACACACAAGGAATGTAATTATTATAGTGCCTATGTAAATCAGTGTGGAGTTTACTCAATGGACTAGGAATAGAATCAAAATATGATCCATCTTTATCACAAAGGAATTAAATTCAGCAAACTTTACATATGCATGTATGCTCATTTTATCACGACATAATGACATAATTCACAATAGTGAAGTTATGGAATCAGCCTAGGTATCAGTCAATAGATGAGTGGATATAAACTGTGAAATACACACACACACACACACACACACACACACACACACAAAATAGAGATTTATTCACCCATAAAGAACAACAAAATTGTCATTTGCAAGAAAATAGTTGGAACTGGAGAACACTATATTAAACAAAATAAACCAGACTCAGAATGACAAGTTCCATATGTTTGTTTCTTTCTTTTTTTCATATGTAGAAGCTAATAGGTTAAAAAAATCATGAGAGTAAATAGGAGAACAATAGGTCAGAAGAAGGAGATCAGCAGAATTGAAGAGGGGATTTTAAGGGGAAGTCTTGGGGAGTGAAATTGATCAAATTTTTTGCACGTAACAATATGCTATAATGACTCATCAGTCTGTATATTATAAATAAGCACCAATTAAGAATAAGCATTAGTTTCCTTTTTTCTTGGTTTAATCCAATGTTTAAAATATACAAAAAATTCATTCTCAGTCGAACTTACACCTTTGGTTTAGAATTACCATCCACTAAAGCCTCGTGTGGTCTTGCAATCCTTTCTTAGGCTTCTTGGAGATTTCTGACCAAATAGTGATCATTGGCTCAAGAGGTGAAGTAAGTCTAATACCTAGGTCAAAATTATGAAATTTTTGTCCATTGATCACTATGTTATTATAATCAGAATATCTTACTGAAACAGTGGTGCTTAAGCCCTAGTCAAATTCTAATGAAAAAAAAAAGTTTTAGGGATAAAGGCCAGAAATATAGATTTTCTCTAATTTCCCAAGTTCTTCCTACATGTGTCATATTTTAAGTGCCACTGCTACTTCATTTCACATTGACTATATTTTTTGCAAACATGAATATGTTTTTTGTTTCAATCTAGAATGTTCCTTAAATTCTCATGTGTTCAGAGGCTAAGCTTTGGGGAAGTGATTAGATCATGAGAGCTCTGACCTCATCAGCTGATTGATCCACTGATGGATGAATAAACTGCAGAGTGAGACCTAGTTGGCGGAAGTAGGCCACTAGAGATGTGCCCTGGGAGAGTTTATCTTCTCTCAGTTCCCTTCCTTTCCTTCTGATTTCTAGCTGCCATGAGCTGAGCGACTTTCCTCCACCTCATGGCCAGAGCAATGGAACCAGCTGGCCATGGACTGAATCCTCTGAAATCATGAGCTAAAATAAATTCTTCCTCCTTTAAGTTATCCTTCTCTGGTATTTTGGTCACAGGATGAAATTCTAACAAAAATTCAAGATGTAGGACTTGCTCAATAAGAGATCAAAGGGCATTCAGGGAGCAAACAAAAATAGGCACCATAATAATTTAATAATAAAGTTTATTATAGAATAAATCAAGATTTCTCTAAAAATGAGAGGAGTTCAAGGTCATATTAGTGGATAGGTTTGGGGTGTATTAAACATTGAAGAAATGTTGAATCATAATTATAAACATAAAATAGTATGATATGTAATTGTACTTTAAAAAAAAATCCAGTGTATTTTTTATTTGCAACTTCCTGGTTGCTAATGATGTAAACATTTTTTCATGTATTTATTGGCCATTTGTATCTCTTCTTTTGTGAAGTGCCTATTTAGTTCAGTTGTCCATTTCTTGATTGGGTTTTTTGCTTGTTTAGTGTTAAGTTTTTTAAATTATTTGTATATTCTAGATATTAATCCTCTATCAAAGGGATAACTGGCAAAGATCTTCTCCCATTCTGTAGGTTTTTTCTTGATAGTTTCCTTTGATGAGGAGAAACTTCTTAGTTTAATGTCATCTCATTTATTAATTCTTGTTTTAATTTCATGAACTATGGGGGTCTTGTTGAAAAGGTTTATACCTGTGCCTCTATGTTGGAGTGCTGGATCTATGCTCCTTTAGTAGCTTTAAAGTCTCTGGTCTAATTTCCAGGTAGTTGATCCCTTGAGAGATGACTCCTGTGCATGATGAGAGGTAAGGATTTAGTTCCAATTTTCTACAAGTGGATAACCAGTTTTCCCAACACCATTTGATGAAAAAACTGTTTGTTGTAAGTCATCTTAAGCCTGCACACTGAGATTAACATCTTGGACTGGCTCAAGCTGGTTTCATAGTATTGACTGGGTGGGATTTGGCCCCAAGTGGATAAATTCCAAAGGACCTGATGGAATTGATAAAAGACTTGTCTTTGATGTCTTCTCCTTCCAGTAATGTTTAACTCTTCATTCCCCTAAGTTTATCCCATGATTGCCTCTCCCTAAACTTGGCCTGTAACCCTAAACTCAAGATTTCCCTTTAATCAATTTTAGAAATGCTTTATTTAAACGGTCAATAAAAGTAAAGTGCTGACTTCAGGAGAACAGGAGATTCAAGCTGCATCCTCTCCAGGTTCCCCACTTATTAAATATAATTTTCTTTATATTATCATATATGACTCCAGTTAATTTTCATACAAGAGACTTCTTGTCAGCAGCAGCCTAGAACAGCAGCTTTCCATGGCAGGATTATGGAACAAGTAGGGTTTGCTCTGTCTTTTCTCCAATGTATGTGTTTGGCACCTTTGTTGAAAATCAATTGGCTATAAGTGTGTGGATTTGTTTCTGTATCTTCTATTCTGTACCATTGGTTTATGTGTCTGCTTTTCTGTCAGTATCATGCTGTTTTTATTACGATAGCTCAGTAGTATTATTTGAAGTCACAGAAAGTGAAGGGTCATCATATGTTTCCTCTAATATACAGAAACTAGGGAGTAATTGGGATACCAGAGGGACTCCAGACAATGGAGGAGAAAGCTCAGTGGAGCCAGGGAGGTGGTCTAAGATAAGAAGAGGGAAAAGAATGAGGTTCATTGAAGGAATTACTACCATCAGCTTTGTACACATATGTGAATGTACCATTGTTAATCTCTGTCCTCTCTGTGGAGATGAGGATGAGAAGGGAGCAGGGTGCTGTGGTATGTATGTCACTGTCAGCATGATTTACATTGTGTCAGACTATGATGCATAAATAAAAGCATATAAAATTAATCCACTTTTTATTAAGAATACAGTACTTAATGTTATATGATTTGGATTAGAATTGGAATACAATGAATACTTAATTGTATGATTGAGATCTTCCATTTTGACAGTGTATCTCTGTGACAAGATAAGAAATTCACTTGGAAATTATGTCCTGTCTAAATTTGAGGTAAGCTCATGGACAAATCACCTTCATCAACTCTTGAATCCTGTCTTTAAGGGACTTCTGAAGTGAACGAAGTATGATGGTTTAAGGAATGTCTTCATAGAGGAAGGGAGTGGAATATATACACCTGAGCACTGAAGTTTAAGTAGAAGTTTGCAGAAATGTCTTCTCCGTGTATGCCTTACTGCTGCATATTCTGACCCAGTGTTATTATATCCATGGTTTACCTTTCTGTATGGAAAATACCTTGCAGTTTCTTACTCAATTTACTATACAATGATGGCATGATTCAAGAAGTCTTCCATATCTATTATCCTTTCATGACAGCTCTCAAACTATCAACTAATACCATCATTGGGCCTGGTTCAGTGCTGCCTCAGGTTGACAGAGACGTTGGGAGAGACAACAGGATTTTACAAGAAAAGAAGTTGAATAAGTAGTTTTGAGCCACCATTGCCATCCCCTTCCTTCACACTTTTACCCCTCTGCCACTTCATCATGAGATGAACAGAAGAAATAAGGACTCCTGCTTAAATGTGTTGAGCTTTGGCCGTAGATCTTCATGCTGGGGGTCTTTGTGACATCTCCTTCATTCCCCCTGTCTCTTCTCCAGACTGTTTATTAGGGAGACAAGATTGTCCCTCAATGCAAGCCTTGATCCATTTTTTTCTTTTGACTTTCCAATAACATTTTTTCCTAAGGTTGCTCACAGAAATTACCTTATCTATGGGGGCCTGCCCAGTGTGGTTAGGTTGCTCACTTAAGAGTCGCAGTGCCATGGGTACTTGTTCTCACCACCCTTCCAGTGGAGTGAGATCAAGGCCTTCAGTCACTCCTTCAGGATCCCATTAAGTCCATTCAACCATTCCAGCTGCTTGGGGCTGGACTTGTGCTAGAGAGTCGGCAGCATCATTACCAGGGATCTATAACAGCCTATGCCCTGGAACATGATATATAATAGCCCTTCCTAGAGGCCCCATTTCCACAGGCCCTCCCACATTAGTGACTCTCCCACTCCCTCAATAGGAAGTGTCCAATCACCCAGTCTTGTGCTGCCCATTGGGCAGAAACAGGGTTATCCCACAATGCAAATGCCCAGTCCCCTTTATGAGAACTGATTAGACACCTGGAGCTTAGTCCATTGGCTGGAGGGTCTGGCACCAGTCAAATACCAAAATGCTTTTTTGGCTGGCCTATAAAGTCACAGCTGTCAGCTGTGAGTGGCTACCCATGAAAAGAGTCATCAGTATACCATGTTTCCAATGATGTGGGGGCTCTCTCTATCCCATAAGGACTTGGGGCATTTCCTACTTCTCTGGGCTCTGATGAGGCTATCACTCAGAACTGTACTGACCCCAACAAAGCTCACCCTTCCACCCCTTCCACATAGTGACTTAGAGCACCTCCCACTTCTGTGGGATACTATGCTTCCACGGGAATTGGGGGTCTGAGTCCTGAACCTCAGCCAACTTTCAATAGGGTAGGTGGTCTGCACCATCACTGACCCAGTACATGTAACTATTTGACCATTCCTGGTTGAGGATAGATCTATATCTAGTCTATCACTGCTTTGGGTTTCACCTTTGTCTTACCAACCAGACAACTCCCAAGAATTTGACACAATACCCAGGTCCCTGGACCCTGTCTTAATTGACAGCCTATACCTAATCCTGGAGAGTGGCTCAGAGACTGCATGTAATTGCTTCTAACTCTGTAAGAGAATCAGAGGTTAGCATAACATCATGAATACAATAGTACAACCACACAGTCTTAGGCTTCTGCCAAGAGGCTAAATCCTGTGCCACTAGACCAAGACAATCTGCCTTGCTGGTTGTTGATCTTGCTTAAGCTGGTTATTCCACTTTACTTGCCTATTTTTCTCTTTTAAAATAGAAATGATTTTTTCCATCCCTGATCTACTATCATTTAGAAATATAACGTGTGCTTGCCTTAGATTTTATAGAGGTTCACAGCTGAAAGATTTTGCCTTGAGTCTCCAAGAAAACTTTGAACTGGGACTTTTGAGTGATTCTGGAAGAAGTTGGGATTTGGAGACTATTTGGGATGGAATGGATGTATTTTACCTTGTGAGATAAATGAGAACCACAGTGTCCAGGGGAGTAATGCTATGATTTGGATGTGGTTTGTTCCCCAAGGGTTCGTATTTGCAACCTATTCCCCAGTGTGATGATGTGAGAAGTGAAGTGATCTTTAAGAGCTGTGCCCTAAAGGGAGGTCATCACTGTCCCTTCTTGCATTCTGACTTCCTATCTTTTCTGGTGAACTCTCCCTCCTATATCTGCTCCCACTATAGTAATGCCATCTGCTGTGAGGCCTTCACCAGACACAAGACAATGCAGGCACCATGCCTTGGACCTGCCACAACCAGGAACTGGATAAATCTCTTTTCTCTAAAAAGTTATCCAGCCTCAATTATTTTATTATATCAATAGAAGATAAACTATACACAAGGCTTTGAGGATCTGGCCCTACCTCCTGCCCCAGCATTATCAAAGAACATCTCCTATCTCCATTGCCTTCAATCTTATCTCTTAATGTCTCTACAGGCCACATTCTGTCTTCATAGACATGTATTCTATGCTTGGGATGTGTGTTTATTTGTATTTCCTCTAACCAGCCTTTCACATCCTATATCCCTATTTATCATGCTTAAGGTCAAGAGGGAGCCCCAGCAGCAGGTTAGTTCCCTTGGGCATGCCTTCATAGCACCATCCCTCCCCCCTTTGTATATCTCTCCTACTAGACTCCAAGCTCCACTCCTACAAGGCTCTAAGCCCCATTTCTGCAGAGAATATCCAAGGTTTTCATCACCACTATAACTCCTGCACCTATCACATTGCCTAATATTTGGTAAGAACTCAACTATTTATTGTTAAATACATGAATTAGTAAACTACTGAATAAAAAAAAAGAATGCCTGCATGTCTTATTTTAAGAGTCATAAACTACAAAGTGAGTAGGGCAAAACCTTCAGCCATAGGAACACTTTGAGGAATCAGATACTCAAGCACCACAGAGAGGAGACTCAGGTCTTCCCTTCCTGGCATTCCCTTCATTTTTCTTCCCTTGGTGGTCTGCTTGGACTGCAGCCATCAGAGTCCCTGGTGCCACTTCGTCTCACATTATGAAGTGATGTGCTCCATAAACTGCCTCTAATGTGCTGGGATACTGCTCCCAGGCTTCCATGTCCAGCGTGAGAATTGCCTACTCTGCTTACTTAGCATCTTTATTATTTACCTGCTGTTATGGAACCTCAGGCCATGAAAAGTTAGAGATGGGCTCTTTAGAGCCAGATATTAGACTCTACTGCTGTGAAAATAGGCCTTTTACTATTTGAAGTATCAGAGAGTATTGCTACTACGTATATATTTTTTTTATCTGCAATCATTGGGAGAGTATTTCCCATATATCAATTGAGCAAAATATTTACCAAGTACCTCATACAGCCTCAAACTTCACTGTGTCTAGAGAGACTGTCTGGTCAAATGTTATTTTACAAATTTTATTTCTGCTCAATTATGTGTAATGGAACCCTGGTGTAAACTTAAGGTTTAAGTTTAATGGATTGGAGACTGGGACTCCTCATCTCTAATCCATTCAATAATTCTATATGCCTGCAAGAAATGTAAAAATAAGGAAAGTACTCTCCTGTCCTCAGTAGGTTTACATCTTTCAAAGTCAGAGGAGATCAAGCAAGTAAAAGGAAAGCAAATTACATTTTGACTGATAGCATAGTATTTGGTATGTGGTAATAACAAAATAATGTCCTCTTAGATAAATGAATGAAGCGACTGATCAATCAGAGAATATAAGGTAGTATGATACTCTCAAGATTCTTTTTATGTATTTATTATATTCCTTTGTTATTATTGGTGCATTGTAATTATACATCTTTGTTAGGTACAAGATGGTAAAGGCATACATGCACACATCTCTCACTGAACCCTTCCCCAATTCTCACCCCACTCCCTCTCCCTCTCTCCTTCTCAAATTCAGTTTAGTGGTTGACTTTGATATGTTTGTGAATGTACATCATGTGCATTAGGGTGTTCCCCTCCCCATGACCTTCAGTTAAGTCACCTTCTTTGCTCATCTAATATTTCTCCTTTTCATCTACAGTCTCTCTTATGACCCACTTTCTCCCTAGCTTTCACAAATTGGGGAGAGCATCAGATTTTTTACTTTTTGTGACTGACCAATCTCAATTAGCATATTGTTTTCCAATTCCATACATTTCTTTGAAAATAACATGATTTTGTTCTTCTTTATGGCTTAGTAAAATTCCATTGTGTACATATCCCATAGTTTTGTAATTTACATTTGTACATGTATTTCTATGAGTACCCATTAATAACTACTTCCCCCTATGCCTCACGCAGGAGCTGAAGCATAGGATAGGCAACATGTAAATTTGGGAGGAAACAAAAACATTGAACTCACCATATTACAGCCTACCTACAAAAATTTTTAGAAAATTACTTCTTAATTATCTCCCTTTTTCTGTTATTCAAAAATATCTTGCATCCAAATATTTTTGTTTTCTACTTCTCCAGTCGTGCTCATTTTGCTTCCCTACCTTCAAAATTCCAGTCCACTTTCAGATTTCACTTGGTAATGCAGAAGTTAGTCAAAGCTTTCTTTTTTTTTGTTTTCAGTACTGGGGATTGAACTCAGGAGTGTTCTACCTCTGAGCTATACCCCCAGCCCTATTTTTAATTCTTTATTTTGAAACAGGGTCTCACTAAGTTGCAGAGTGCCCCTCTAGGTAGCTAAGGCTGGTCGAGAACCCGGATCCTCCGGTCTCAGCCTCCCAAATGGTGGGATTACAAGCGTGTGCCACCAGGCCCGGCATCCCACATGTGATTTTTGAACTAAATTAACTTTTTTTTCCTTCTTAGCCTAGTGTTTCAGTCATAATTTTTCACTGCTGTCACTGAAAATACCCAATGACAACAACTTAGAGGATAAACTAATAATCTATTTTCTCACAGTTCTGGAGGTTTCAGATTTCCATTCATTTAGGCCAAGTGAAGTCCAGGAGCTCAGGGAATGGTGCAGGAGGCAGAGAGAAGGCACACCCAAAGGCTCTACTCTCATACTCTCATATCACAGAGGGAGAGAGTAAGGGGAGGAGGACAACAAGTAATCCCAAAGGTCACACCTCTGGGGCCCCTTCCTCAGCAGCCAAGCCTTGCCTTCAACATGGCTGTCTTATCTCCATAAGGTCTAGAGGGACATTTTAAATCCAAACCATAACACCTGATATCATCTATTCAGTTAAGTAACCTCTCTGAGTCACTCTAGCTTCATTGGTATAAAAGTGCTCCATCCCTGGGCAAGACTTACACGTGTGCATATACAAGGATACTATATACCTATTCACAGCTGACTGCTGTGGAAATTCTTGATAAAGGAGGTTGATGACTGGGCATAAGCCCTGTCAGAAGGTCCCTAGTGGGACTGAGCACTGATGAACCTGATAACACAACCCCAGGTTAGTTTTCCTGCCCCTCTGCTTCACATGTGGCAGTCTGACATTCCTTGTCTGGAATCTTTGCCCAAAATAGATCCTCAACATCAAATCTTTGTCATAGCCTCTTGTTGAAGGAAACTAGGATAAAAGAACTTACTATAACATAATAAATTTATTTTCAAGAAAATAGCCTGGCTTAAAATGCTGTTTTTACTGTATGATTCAATTTAAACACAGTCATTATACTAATGCTTCACTTAGCATTCCTTTTATAATGAATGTACTAAGAAAGACAGTGTGGCATACAATTAGGAGCATGAACTGAAAATCTAGGCAGTCTCTTTGACTCTGTTACCTGGCAGTAAACTCTCCTAGAAATAAACATTATAGGGTGGTGATCTCTTCCCCTCGATTCTGGCTTCTTTCCAGAGAAAGAATTCAAACAAAAAGCCCAAATAGGGGAATATGAGAGTTTTATTTAGGGAAGTGGAGGCCAGCATAAACAAAGGCCATGATTTCAAAGAAGAAGGAGGTTATATTCCAGAGTAAAATAGACTAGAACTGGTACTTTCTGGAGTAGAAAACAGAGTAGGGGCTCTTCAAAAGGAAAGACTTATATTCTCTCTGAACAGCTTCTTTCTCAGGCACATTTATTTGGGATGGCTGCTTTTCTTTTTCATTCAACACATTAATGTGCCTGTAGCACCTCAGCTCCTATCCCCCAATCCAATCACATTTTTTGCCCTAGACTAGCAGATACCAAATAGAAGAGCTGAATTCTTGTTCTCAATTTTTATCCATTTGATGATTCCCCAAACAATATTCTACAGTGAAAATTCTGGGGTAACAATAACAACATTAAGGACTTCTTCTTCCCTTTCAAGATGAATTATAAAATCATTTATTCCTTAGCACTATATAATTATTTAGCATTTTCAAGGCATATTTAACATACATCATTTCATTTTATTAAGATATAAGCCCTAAGAATAAGACAGGATAAAAGTTTCCAGGTATTTTAATAGATTCATGCACATATACCCTAATTTATTTATTCATTCACTTGTTTATAAACTTATGTATATCTACTATGTGTCTAACACTATAACAGACAGTGGGAAGGGAATATATGGTTATGCAAGACACAGCCCTGTCCTGAATGGCTTCACAGTCTAGTGGGGAAAATGGCATGTAAACAGATAAAGAGCATCCCCGTGCTATTATCAGACCAGTTATAGAATGTTTCTAGGAGATAAATAAGATATAATCCTACAAGGAGGTAGGGTTGGCAGGGAAATCTTCACAAAAGTGTGATTCTTGCTCAGTCTTAAAAGACAATAGCTTTTTCTCTAAGTAATTAATGGTTACAGAGTGGTCTAACTTCAGGCTATACCCCCAGCTCCATTTTTTTTTTTTTTTAATTTTGAAACAGTGTCTCACTAAGTTGCTGAAGGTCTTGTTAAATTGCTGTGGCTGGCCTTGACCTTGTGATCTTCCTGTCTCAGCCTTCTAAGTACTGGTATTATAGACATGCAGCACTATGCCCAGCTGGTTATGGGCATTCTTGACCAAGAGGTCAGCAAGAATGAAGAAGTAGAAATTGGGAAAATCTATTATTTTGGAACCAGAGGTACTTGGTATGTCTGAATCATAGTGTGCATGACTAGAAGGAAAAGAAAGAAGATGTGAAGGGGAAATTGAAGAAGTAAACAAGACTAGCTCTTAGTAGGTAATCTGTAACTGGTTAAAGGAAGACCCTAATATATATGACACAGGAAAATGCCCTAATCTGATTGTCATTGTACAAAATTCACTGTGCCTGCAGCAAGGAAGAATGGACCAAGAGGTTGATCACAACCAGGCCAGTTGGGAAGCTGTTACAGTCATTCGAGGGAGATGATGAAGGCATGAATTAAGGCAGTACAAAGAGACAGGGTGGATATGGATGCAAGATATATAAATGAGATCGAATTCTTGGAGTTTTGTCCTTGACCGCATATGGGAAGGTAATAGGGAGGATGATCCAAGATACCTCCCACATTTATGGCATAGACAACTCAGTACATGGTATTCTCATTTTATATTGAGATGTTAAGAAGATAAATGATCTGGAGCAAAGACAATAACCCAAAGTGTGGACAAATTGAGCTCTAGTTATCCAGACAAATATGGGTTCACTATCTGACAAGTTAATCTCTTGGTTAGAACAGTTGAGGGGTTGGACCAGAGGTCCATGCTGATGTTTCATCAGCAAATAGATGCCTATTGAAGGTATTGGATAAAATGAACTTGATTAAGAAAGGTATGTGAAGTAAAAAATGAAGGATGGAGGTCAGAACTATTTTCCATGTTAATGAATAAGGGTAGGGTAGGGTAAAAAGAAAATATCAGAAAGAGGTGGTGTCACCAAAAGCGAAAAAGAAGAGATATTACTCAGAGTGACATAGGAAGGTAAAAAGGGTAAAAGGCACTACAAATTAAAAAACAATTATCTCTACAGAATGGCTTCAATGTAGAGTTGGGGACAAACCCTATCATTAGCAAAGGAATTAGAGAGTGATTCCCTAATCCAGACAGAAATTAGTGTCCCAGGTCATTGCTACTGTTGCTTTAACTATAGGAGATCTGAGTGTTTGTTTATACTGAGTATGGGGAAGGTCCCAGTAGAAAGGGAAGTGTTAAGTCCGAGTTTAGTTCTACAACCCTGAGAATACAAAAAGGGTGAAGAGGTCCATTGAATCAGGAGAAATGAAAAGGAATACACATCTGCATGCTCTTCCAATAGCTTGCATAAACTCTGTTGGTTAACATAACATAAAATTATTTTTGCAAAGTTATAGAGACTAGATACATGGAAACTGAGTCTTGGCAGGGCCATGCTCCTTCTGAGGGCTTTATAGAAGAATCCTTCTTTGTCTATTTCTAGCTGCTGGTGGTCACCGGCAATAGCTAGCACTCCCTGGCTTATGGTACCACCATTCCATCTCTACCTTCACCTCCACAAGGCTGTTTCACCTCTGTACATGTCCCTGTGTCTCTAAATCTCCTTATCTTATAAGGACAGCAATTCTGTTAAGCAACATTCCATCACTCTAACTAATACCTAAGACAATTAACTTATGATGGGAAAAGGTTTATGTGGGCTCATAATTTTAGAGATTCTATTTTATGATTGGTTGGCCCCATTGTTTGGGGGCTGTGGTATGGCAGACTGAAAATATGGCAGAGCAAAACTTCCCCCTCATAACCAGGAAGCAAGTAAAAACGTGAAGAAAGTGTCCAGGTCCCACAGTCTGGTTGAAGGACACATCCCCAGTGATCTAAGGATTCCCATTAGGACCTACCTTTTAAAGGGCCCACCACCCAAAACTCCTACCCTGGAGACGAAGCCTTCAAAAACATGGACATTTGAAGGACATTCAATATCCAAATAATAGTGCCAGTACTGAATTTAAGGCACATTCTAATCCAGTGTCTTCTCATCTTACTTTAGTTACATTGGTAAAGACCTTATCCTATTTTCAAGTAAAGTTATATTTATAGATACTGCGTGTTATTTCCTCATATCTTTTTGAGAAGTAAAATTAACCTATGACAGCATCACATAAAATCAGTACATGAATAAACTACTAATCCAGGGATAAAGTCAGGAAATGAGGAAGACCTTTCTATACAGTCACTATCGACTCAGCAAATGGAAATGCACAGCTGTCTACAGAAAAGCTGAGTGAAAGTGCGGGCAGACAAATTCCAATGCATCATTATTTCAGTCAGCATTCTCGTGCTGTGACCCAGGATACCTGATGAAAATAACATAGCGGAAGGAATTGTGACTCCGAATACCTGACGATCACAACTTAGAGGAAGAACAATTTATTTGTTCACAAGTCTGGAGATTTCATAGTCCACGATAGGATGGGTTGTGACTGCAGGTATGGTGAAGGGAAGCAGAGAGCTCAAGGGGAGGGGACAAGGAGCAAGTATGTAGTCCCCAAGGCCACATCCCAAGGATACACCTCCTCTAGCCACAGCCTAGCTGCTTATCTTACCACTCAGTAAGTCCATTAATACAGCAATGGATTCATCCGCTGGCTGATGAGATTAGAACTCTCATGATTCTGAACATTTTTTTTTTTGCATTGCCAATACAACAGCTTTTCAGATGACATTCTATATCCAAACCATAAAAACAAGCGAAAGTGCTTTCATAAAAATAGGATCATTGCATGTTATGAGAACACAGAGGAGGGAGAAGATAGCTCAGGGTAAACTAGGAGATGAAAAGACTTCTCTGAAGAAGGAGCATGAGGCCTTTGTCTTGACAAACCAGTAAGAGCATACCCCACAGAATGTGTATGAGGTTTGAGAACATTCTGGGCCAATAGAACACTGTGGGCAAAGGTATAGGTTTCTAGAGAGGCTGCAGAACTTCATTGATTGCGCACAAAATACAACCAGCTATGGGAAGATCCCACATTCTTCACTTCAAATTCCATTATTCTCCCTTTCTGCAATCCTGGAGAAGGAAATAGTGTGTTGAAACCAGAATGTTTATTTTCTGATTGGATATCTCCTTACCTGTTGCCCCATTATCGATCCCTAAAGGCCTTGGCGTTTGCTGAAATGTACAAGGTGGGAGCGGTGATTAATGTGTCCCAGGCCAAGGAGCTGCAGGGAAGAGAGGCCGACCTCCTCACAGAGATGCTATTGTTCCTCTGGAGACCCTGTCCCTCCCTCTCACACCCTGGCCACCCCTTCCCCAAGCAAAGTGTTTATGTGTTGAGTGCAACACTCCGTGGACTTCAGGGTCTAATGGGGTGTGAGAGGGGCCTGGGGTTCTTCATCTTGTTTTCAGCTGTACAAACACCTGACACTTTCTCTTTCCACTCAGGGAGGGCCCAGGCTCCAGTCTGCTAAGATCTGGGGCTGCAAGGTGTCGGAGGGACTCCACAAGTGAAAAGGGACCTGGCGCCTTCCACCCTAATGCCAAACACGTTTGTGGTGTTTATTTGCTCGGCCCCTACCTAAGCTCTCAGATAAATATCTTGATACTGATTGGTATTTAGGACTTCTCAGTGGCTTTGTTTGAAAGGAGCAAGATGGACATTGTATTGTCCTAAGCAAGTAGGACCTACTTCCCAAAAATACAGTGAGCTTGAAGGAATGAATAGATTTTTCTCTCCCACATGACATAGATTTGCTTTTCTTTTCTTTTCTTTTTATTAAACCCATGAAAATCGACTTACAACATCTCCACAAGTGAAACCTTTTGGAATTCTATGGACTGACTACTTAGGAAGTCCTTCCTCTCTGGAACAAAAGCAGATTCAAAGGAAAAGAGGTGCAGAGGAACAAAACTGGCATATGTTGGAGCCCCCTTAGTCATCTATTACTGTGATGGACACTGACCATGTCATCCCACTAAATACTCACAGTGACATAGGAGGTTAAAGCTCATATCCCCTTACCACAGATGAAAAAACTGAGGATGATTTATCATTTCCGCCAGATCTCTTTTGCTTAAAAGCTTATGTTTTATGTGTCTTTTGTCATCAGCATTGAGGACAGAGGGAAGGGAGGAAGAAAGGAAGGCAGGAAGGAAGGGAGGGAGGGGGGAAGGAAAGAAAGAGAAGAAAAGAAAGCTTATGCCTTATGATTTCCTCTCCAAGTGTAAAGAACAGCATTCTCTCTGAAAATTCCCATTACCAAGTTCCCTTCTAATAAATTATTCACCTTCCTTATACAGTTGGGAGGTTGGGCCTGGCTAACATAAGCAGACCCATTAAGTAACAATGACCTTCCAACTTCTACACAGATGGTTTTCAGTTTGGGGGTCTTAGCTGAAGCTCAGAGTTGGGCAAGTTCATTCCCCAACATGCATTTGTGGACAAGGTACTTTTCCTGTAATATCAGTCACATCATCCACACAATGGGAATGATGATCATCCCTGTCTCTCCATGTCGTTAGGAGAGCTATTGAGATAATGAGCCTAGCAATGAGTGATCCCTTTAATCCCAGAGGAGTGGGGAGCCCCATCCTTAAGTTGCTATAGCAAAGGAGTTAGAAGCCTACATGTGATTAGCAGACAATCCTGAGTTCAAATCTCAAGTCTTCAATTTCCTAGCTGTGTAATTTTGAACAATTTATAGTTCTTCATGTCATGATAATAATAGTACTTCCCTTGTAGGGTTATTGTGATGCTCAAATGAAAAAGGGCAGAAGTCCTTAGCCAGAGCCTGCCAAATATAAAATGCTCAGCAACAATAGTTGCTATTAACATAATGGTTATTATTACACGAATAACAGCAATTTATACTCTAGGATATTTTATACAGAATGGATATTCATTTCCTCTATGATAAAAGGGTATAATGATAAAATTTGAAGACAGAAACAATTCATTCCAAAAAAAGTTTTTTTTTACATTAACTACCATGTGGTATTATAGTCTTCTAGGGAAAAAAAATATTCATGGAAAGAGCATCAACATGCTGTGATGACGACTATGTAAAATAGGAGCACAAAGAAGGGAGCTATGAGGTACAAAATACAAACAAGTGAAGATAGATGGGCTGTCTGTGGGTAGAATCTTTTGTTCTTAGATTTGCCTATATAAGCCAGATAGTGTCTCAGTAAATCGTAATACTTCATGATCTTTCTTCTGGGCATGACTTTAGTTCACATGCATTCCAACCTTCTCTTCTAGAGAGAAACTACTTGCTTTGGAGGAGGTTTGGAAAGGTATTGTGCAAGACTAGACTTCAGCAGCAGCCTGACATGTATCTCAGCCTTAAACACTTATGAGTGGAAAAGGTCATTTGTAGAAGAATTCCAGACACTGGGAGCTTAAATGCGATGACCTCTGATAATACCTTAGATTTAATCATATGACTTTTGTACCAAAAAAAAGGTCATGGAAAAATGAAATCTGGCAATATTAATCAGCATTTTAAGCTCTTACCACATATTCTTCCTAGTATTGTTCAGACCATCTACGTTTGCCTTATTTTGCTATTATTTTAACCTTATTATTATTATTCTATTAAAATCAACAGTAAATTACAACTATTTCTACATAAGAAAAAATTATCCAACATAATGGGAAGCTATTGGTTTTATTAAATTTATTTTAAAAATTCACTGATTACCTTTAGTGCTAAAAGTTTGTAGCAGGAATGCCTGGAAATGATGGTGATTAGATACATCACTCCATCGGATTTCAGCATTAACAAACTGGCACGTGTAGGAATGCTTCATGGAGAATGGAAAGAATTTTTAACACTGTTAAAAATAACAACTGCTCAACCTCTGGGAGCTGTCTTTTTTTCAATCACCCCACTAGGAATATGTCTTCTATAAACATCTATAAACCAGCACCCCTGATACATAGCCCTCTAAATAATACATATCTGATCATACATACCCCTTCTTATCCTTAGGTGTTGTCTTCAGTTCAGGTGTTGAACAGTGCAACAGCTGTTCAGACTAGCATGTTCCATCCCTCTCAGGACAAAAGATAAGAAATACAGACTCTAAACCAGAGTCTATTATTTCATGGTTGCAGGACATAAATTTTGAATGGTATGTTTGTTGAATGCACTAGGCCCTTAAATCTCATTTTAAAATTCAGAGAGAGAACTCTGTAATGCCTTCTTGAGCATGATGGAATGATAATGTACTTTCTTTTAGATAGCTTGTTCATCTAAAACAACTATTACTTTAACTGACTCAAAATTGGCTTATATTTTGGGAATTATAGTTCCCAATGATTTGCAAATAACATTTCTGCAAACTACATGCTTTGTTTGATAAATGACCCAAATTCAGAAAGGAAAAATTAATGTCATTTGGTAAATTACTCTGGAAACAGTGGGTTTAAAAAGTATACAACATTTTATTCCCTAAGGAGCAATTTAGAATGGACCAAGTATATTGTGTACAATATGTCTCTTAATTTTAAGCCCATGTGAATTTCCAAGAAAAAAACAATATCTGAGCTTCAGAATCACTTGTGTTTTGCTCTTACAGTTTGTCGTATTATTTTATACCCACAAGCTTTTCCTCTTCATAAAAAAAACCTCTGGACAAAAATATACCTAAGCACTGATGAAGTAGAACCCAGCTTATGAATTGCCCAGGGGCTAATGTTCAAGTACATTATAAACTTGGTGAAACACATCATCATCTCTGTTAACAAACACATCAAGCAAAGAAGAGTTTCAGGGATGATTTAAAGGGATGCAAAATAAAGCTTTAGAAACCCATATAGGTAGCAAAAAATAAAAATAAAATTTAGAAAATATGCACATTTATTTGCTATAAACAAAAAGGAAGATCATATATTATATACCTTTAGGTGGCAGTATATGGATTTTATTGCTTGACATATAGTTTTTTTTTTTTTTTTTTTTCATTTCAAATAAGGACTCAGGAAGGTTCTCATTTTTTGCTTTCATTTGATTTCTAGAATATCAAGTCTGGCACCCATTAGAAGCAGTGTACCTGAACATACCTGAATCTAACAAAATGGGCTTCTGGTTGAAGAAGAATATCTTCTGCAGTGAAGTGCTTTCTAACCAATACCTGTTTAACAGTATATCATTAGTCAAAGCCCATTGCTCATAATTTATACAGATATAAACAAGCTTTTGCAATTGGGCTGACTAGAAAAGAATCTTGGTAGGGGCTTCTGAGAAATAAGCTTTCTGGCTTTTATGACCCCAAGCCAGGTTTACCACGCCCTACAAATCATGGATGAGGAAACTCAGGACCCTGGGCTACTGGCAGGTGCATTGTAGTCGTGAGGCAACCTGCCCGAGCATCAGCTGATACTGACCTGGGTCCACCAAACTCAAAGCTCACCCCACCTCTGGATGCCTTCTCATTTGAACTTTTATGTTTCTATAATGCTAAGGTCCACTTGAATTCAGATATCAAATACGAAAAAGCATCCGTAGATACACTGCCATTTCATTTCATTCTCTTTCTATAATTAACCTTAAAATAGAGAAGGCTGCAGATATTTGATCCCTCTTTGGAAAATATGGAGAACTCTGTGCCTTTCTCTTCTCTTCTCTTCTCTTCTCTTCTCTTCTCTTCTCTTCTCTTCTCTTCTCTTCTCTTCTCTTCTCCTCTCCTCTCCTCTCCTCTCCTCTCCTCTCCCCTCCCCCCTCCCCTCCCCTCCCCTCCCCTCCCCTCCCCTTCCTTTCCCTTCCCTTCCCTTCTCTTCTCTTCTCTTCCCCTCTACATAAGAGGGGCAATGGCTATCTATTTGGCGGGTTGGCACGTGTGACTGGCAGACGGAGGGGTCCAGGTCTCACTGGTACTGATGGTGGGGAAGTTGAGACCTCCATCCCCCAAGCTGCTGCATGATCCTGCACAGGATATTTTCAGCTCTCTTGAATATCTATCAGAAAAGTAAATAGGAGGAAATATGGAAAACCCAGCTTCTCTAGTTCAACTTCTGCAGTAATAAAGCAGACAATGTGTACTATTTATGTGTAGTCACAATTTATTTAGGAACAAAGAAGATTAATTTACACCATCAAATCCCAACAAAGATATTTAAATTTTTGTATGGGGTGATTAATCTGTTTTATAAGTAATAATAATGACCGTTTATTTGGTACCTTTTTTGTAGCAGGTGTTATCGTGAGATATAAAATGGCCCCTTTGAAGAGCTCATAAATTGGTGTTTCTACTTGATGTAACTGAGTAATGAGGTTTGTAATCTGAGCAGGGGATAAATTCATTTTAGGGAATTTTCATTAACCCCCAGAGAAACCCCACACTACCTGAGTTCACAGTCATTCCCCAATTCTTTTCTACTCTCTTCTATCTACTCAAGACAAATAACAATCTATTCAATATCTTACGGATTGACTTATTCTGGACATTTCATATGAAGGGAATCACATGGTATGTGGTTCTTTGTAACTGACCTCTTAGCATAATGTTTTCAAGGTCCACCCACATTATAGCATGGATCAATATTTCATTCCTTTTTATGGACAAGTAATATTCTACTCTATGGAAATATGACACTTTGCTTATCCATTCATTAGTTATTATTTCAGATATTTCAGCTTTCTGGCTACTATGAATCATGGATTTATGAAAATAATGTAACTGGTGTTTTGTGGGCATGTGCTTTAATTTCTTTTGGTTTTATACCTAAGAGTGGAATTTTTGGAACATATGGTAGAATTACCTAGCTGCTTTTCATAGAAATTAAATCATTTTACCTCCTTATTAATAATGTATACAAGGCATTTTAGTTTAAGGTTATAAGTTAAAACATATAGTTTCTTTTTTTCCTTCATAATAAAAATGAATTTATTAACTAATGTTCAAATTTTCCATCAAACTTGCCCCTTGATTTTAAAATGTAATGTCATATTTGTCATTAGCCATTTTTTCTGTATTTTGTCTTAATTTCTCCCATAATCTGTCTTTCCTTTTTGAAATGAGTTTTATTTTTTTATATGTTAGTGAGGGCTTAACCACATACATAAAAATTCTACCCTTTGAATACATTGAATTTTTGTGACTGATTTTTGTAAACAATATGATTGATATGTGTCTTAAAAGGGGATATATTTCTTCTTAATGAACTACAGTTTCTTAGAATACTTTAAATTAAATATCAATAATTGTAAAGTTTCACTTCCCATTGCTTATATTTAATATATGTCTCATAAGTTAATGGGATGGCTAAATGAATAAATCTCATATGGCTTGGGGTAAAAAGACTTGCACACAGAAAGGTTTCAATATAGTTGGATTCAAATAGCCACTCACACTGAAGTAATCTTTTAAAATCCTGTTTCTATAAATTTCTTATGCCTCTAAAATTATATGTCCAGTTATTCAAAGTTTATGTTATTTACTTTGTATTTACTGATCTCACAACTGAATCTTTTATCACAA
>PVLC010005153.1:24297-49647 GCA_004027655.1 Graphiurus murinus
CGGTACTGGGGATTGAACTCAGGGGCATTCTACCTCCAAGCTATACCCCCAGCCCTATTTTTTATTCTTTATTTTGAAACCGGGTCTCACTAGGTTGCGGAGTGCCTCACTAGGTAGCTGAGGCTGGCCGCGAACCCGGATCCTCCGGACTCAGCCTCCCGAATGCTGGGATTACAAGCGTGCGCCACCACGCCCGGCCTTTTATCACAATTTAATTATTCCTTTTATTAATAACTTTAATTCTAATTTGCCTGATTCTAATAGTAGGATTTTTTTTTATTTTGGTGAAAATAAAACTTTGTTCATTTTTTTAATGTTTTTTCTGAGCCATGTTGATCATACATATTTCTCTAAGTAAATTGTTTTCTTTTTCATCTATTCTAGAAATTAATACCCATTGACAAGAAAGTATAGTCTCATAATCTTTATCATGATGATTTTCATTTGTAGTCTATTCTATCATTCTATGTTCTGCTATTTATGCTTCCCTAAGAATCCTTTATACCATGTGTTTTATGAGTTAAAGTTCTCAGATGACTTGAAATTGTATTTTTATTCTATTGTGAAAGTCAAAAAAGATTTTGAAAAGGCAAATAAACAGGGAAAAAGTTGCTACATTTTCTTTAAAACTTATAATCTCTTAAAAATTTATAAGCTGTGGAGGCAGTTCCTGGGGACATGCATCAAATCTATTTATTGCAAACCGCTAGTCATTTGGGAATGAAGGATGAATAATCAGAATTTCCCATGAAAATGTGGGTAGTTTTAAGATAGTGATTTTAGTGAAATTTTTATACCATGTCCATCTCGGTAATGTGTTGTCAGTTTGAATATCTTTTGATATTTTTCACAGAGTTTTGGGTGGCTCACCCACTGGCTCTTGCTGGTACTTCAGCTCTTGTTCTCAGCCAGGTTTATCTCTGTGTTTGGACTTTCAGAGCTAAGCTTTTCCATTAACAAAAAGGGTAATGGTATGAATAACAGATAAATCAGAAAAGTTTGAATCATTAATGTTTTCAAGTTCATGAAACGATTGTCTCCTTTAGGACAGAAGAAAAGACTTTTTGAAAGCAGACTGCCTAAGACTATTTGGAGACATAAATAAACATGAATAACCTTTATACGAAGTGTTTGTGCTCTTTTCAGATTCAACCAAGAAGCCACTCAAGTCATGGAGGAACTCATGAAGTTTTAGCACATATCTTTATTGTTTCACTTTTGTCTTATTTATACATTTAAAGAAAAATATCAGCCACTATTCATGTTGTAACTATACTTATAGTTAGAATACAACTCCACTTGTGAAATCACAGACACAAGAAGAGTGGAGTTTATAATAAAGAATATTGTATATTTTGTTATTATTTATAAATTCTTTAGTGTTTTATATCAATAAAATTTGTAATAAGCATATAAAAAAGAAGTGTTTGTGAAGTTAAGATGATAAAGGGAAATTATGTGGGCAGAAACTATGGGCTTTCTTTTTTATTTATTTATTTTTATTTATTTATTTTTTAATTGGTGCATTGTAATCATACATCTTTTTTAGGTGCAAGATGGCAAAGGCATACATGCACACATTTCTCATTTAACCCTTCCCCAATTCTCCCCCCATTCCCTCCTTCTCCCTCCTTCTCAGGTTCAGATTAGTGACTGACTTTGATATGTTTGCAAAAGTATATCATGTGCATTAGGGTGTTCTCCCCCTCCCACATCACCTTCAGTTAAGTCACCTTCTTTGCTCATCTAAGGTTTCTCCTTCTTCATCTGGAGTTCCTCTTATGCCCCATTTTCTCCCTAGCTTCTGGATATTAAGGAGAGCATATGATTTTTTACTTTTTTGTGACTGACTAATCTCACTTAACATAATGTTTTCCAGTTCCATCCATTTCCCTGCAAATGACATGATTTTATTCTTCTTTATGGCTGAGTAAAATTCCATTGTGTACATATCCCATAGTTGGGTTTTCACCTAATACGTTCTTTCATCCCTTCCACATCCTGGGGGCGATTCTACCCAGAGCACAGGGACTCAGAATGGAGACCATGTTTCCAGCCTTCCTGCTATGGCTGTGTGCAAGAGACATATACAGAGAAGAATACAGTGAAAATATCAGTGGTTTTATAAATAAGATTATAGTGGTCCCCTTTCTTCTTCTTCTGCCCCTTATCTACTTCTTACCACACTCCAAAGTTTCAACTACCTACAGTCAACTGGTCCAAAAATATTAAATGGGAAAATTCAGAAGCAAACCATTCATAAGTTTTAAATTGTACACTGTTATGATTAGTGTGATACCATCACACTGTCTGGCTGTGTGCTGCCCAGAATGTGAATCCTCTCTTTGTCAGTGTATCCGCCCTGTATACAGTACTTGCCTTTTACTCACTTAGTAATGGTCTCAGTTGGTCCCATTATTGCAAGAGCAATTACAGTACAATAAGATATCTTGAGAGACATTACTTTAGTTATAGCATAATTGTTTCATTTTAACCTTTTACTATGCATAATTTAGTAGTTATATGGTTCATATCTTACTGTCCCTAATTTATAACTTCAATTTTATCTGAAACTTCCATTTGATCTGAAGTCCGTATGCATAGGTATGTATATAAAGGGCATAGTAGTCTCCACTGTTTCAGGTGACCCCTGAAGGACTTGGAAGTTATCCATCAAGGACAAGTGTGGTCCACCATGATGGCAGGTATTCTTTCCTTCACCTCTTGCTTCACTGCTACCTAGAGTGTGGACTTCATGTTGCATCATGAAAACAAAGGCCACCCCTAAAGGAACGAAGAGCTTATCTTCCTGGGCATGGTTTACCTCAGGCATCAGGCTGGTTTCCCCGCTCAATGGCTGCAAAATTTTGGCTGACAAATTCTGTGTCTCACTTACCTCATTTGGAAGAAGGGTAATATTTTTTCACAAGAGTTTGTGAGCAATAAAAAATTCAACAAGTAAGAAGCCCTCAGAAGAGTGTTCAACACATAGGGACTGTTAAAAATGATCAGCTGTTCTTATTCTTTTCTGAGAGAAGAAACTTCAATCTTGTTAAAAGCACTATCATTTAGTTTCCCCCTTTAGTCACTGTTTTTGGTGTGTGTGTGTGTGTGTGTGTGTGTGTGTGTGTGTGTGTGTGTTGCTCAGGATTGAATTCAGGGGCATTCTACCTCTGGCCTACACATTCAGCACTATTGTATTTAATTTTATTTTTTATGTTGAAACAGAGTTTCGCTAAGTTACTAGTACTCTCCTCAAATCTGCAATTAGTCCTCCTGTTTCAGCCTCCCAAGGAGGAGCTAGGTGTGCACCTGACTCCAAACTTACTTTTAACAAAAACATCATGTGGACATCGATTATAGGTATAATAAAGTGCAAGTTTTCCACAATATATTTCTGAACTCAATGCATAAATCTCTCCAGCTTCTCCATGAATATCACAGTAAACTATTGGAAAAGAAAGAAAAATGAGCATGTTTGACATTTGTATACTTGTATTGCCATGTAGGTAAACAATTACTTTGTCGTTTCACTTTTTACACCTCCATTATCCCAAGATCTGAGCCTATTGTTGACCTGTCTTCAAGTTACTCTTCCCCTTTTGCATTTATCACGTGTGCACACACATGTGTGTATTTGCATATTTGCATATATAATCATGCCATAGATATTGTTAAGACATTGTCTTGTCTTTGAAATTTGCAGATAAAAGAGAGAAGAATGAAAATAATAAATTATGATAAAATAGTCAAAGGCAATATTGCTTTCAGTAAAATAATAGCTTTTGTAGTTTCTAAAGATACAGAGATTTTGTTTGAAAATAACCCTTTAATTAAAATCTTGATAACATATATATTTTAAATTTATGGTAAACATATGATTTCTGTAATAAAAGAACAATGAGTACTTATCATATTGTTCTGCAACTATTTGTTTCTTGGCTTCAGCCCTGTTCCCATACTGAGGATTCTTGGGACAGTTTGTCTTATTTCTATCTCTCCTGACAGTGTGATACTTTTCACAGAGCTAGCATGCAGTACAGTTTTGAAAAAATGAATAAACAAATGAACTTTATAGTGTTCCAGAGTATAGTGACTCCATTACACTGAAAGGAAAACCAAGGCTCCTAGATACTCAGCGTCTGGCCTGACCACCTATAGTTACTCTGTGGTAGGAGCAATTCCAGAGTTCAGGTCTCCTGCATCCCGACCCTCAAATATCTGTTTAGTCCCGTAATATGTCTGAAATTTTAGGAGTGACAGATTTTACTTTTTCACTTTTTTTTTCCTCCAACTTTTTGCAAACGGTGCTGAATGATGAAAGAAAGGTGGGAGGCCACCATTCAAACTGCTGGTGATGAAAATAAATGAGTGGGAGGCATCCTGAAGCCCAGGAACCCAGGTCCATCCACAGCAGCAGGCATGTGTTTTTCCTGGCACGCTTTGATTCTGAATGTAAACAAGCACAGAAGTTGGTATTTCATTACTTTAAGTATTTGTATTAGGGTTTTTTATTTTTTTTTATATGTCACTGGTGTGTAGGGAAAAAGGGTAAAAAATTTCTTGTTATAATATATTTTGGAAAGTTCTATATTTCTTCGGCATGGTTTATTTTTGGTCCTTTTCTCAGCGTGTAATCCTGACAATTTGGAGAGAGAAAAAATCTCTAACAGACAAGAGTCTTTTGACACAAATTCTTATGCACATAGAATATCTGAAGCAGGCTGTCTAAATGGGAATCCTGGCCCTACTTCTTCATCAACGTGTGTCTTTTGCAAGAGAAATAACATTTAGGATTTGCTTTTTCTCTCCTGAAAATGGACTGTTACAATTTTTAAAAACAACAATGGTAACTGCTTTTTCAGGGTATTCACATACTCAAATATGTTAAGCAAAATAATATAAAATACAAACCACCCAGCACATTGCCTGACATATTTCAAATACTCTCAGTTAGCTATTTGTGTGCAATAAACCTATGTCAAAAGTCAGCGTCTTAAAACAAGAGGAACCTTAAAATTGTTTATCTTGTAGAAATAGAGGGGAAAATGATTAAAATGATGGATGCCAAAGGCTGGGGAGATGTGGACGGGATGAAGCAATATTGATAAAAGGATGCAAATTTTGGTGAGGTAGAAGGAATAAATTCCACATGGTGAGGAGAGTTAACAATATATTACACACTTGGAAAATAGAAAGTGGATGTAAAGTGTTCTCAACACACACACACACACACACAATGCTAACTATAACATACAACATGTATGGATATCACCTAGATTAAATCATTCTAATATATATCAAAACATCATGTTGTACACAGTAAGTATATACAATCTTAACTCTCAATTTAAAAATGAATGAATATCCGTTCGGAAAAGACAAGTACAGGCATTTATCATTCCAGTTTTTCAAGTGGAATGGCAGCGTGCGGCCTGATCTGGGTTCAGCTGGTTACTCTGTTGATCTTGGCTGGACTCTTAGATGCAGCTGAAGGTTGGATTGGGGCCTTCTCTATAGTGGGTGGCTGCACAGCTTAAACTGAGGCAGCTCTGCCCACAGGTCCTTCATCGTCCTCTCAGTACCAGCCAGCCAGCCATGGTCTTCTCACGGAAGTGGTGGGAGCTCCGGAGCAAGCTTATTGCATAAGCAAACATTTTTCACAACTCTGCTTGCTTCGTTTCTGCAAACACCTACTTGACCAAAGTAAGTCCCATGCCAAGTCTAGGGGAAGAAGCATATCCCTTCAATTCACTTCATGGATATAGGAAAATGTGAACGGGTTGTGGCGGATATTAACAATCTACTGAGAATCCTCAATTATTCAATACTAAGTGAGAGTGGATTCATTCTTTACTTCCCAAATCAGCACACATAAAATACTTTATGTGTTCCTAAGCAATTGACTGACGAAGAGTACTTGTTCAAACTGTGTTTTGTTGTTGTTTTGTTTTTTTGGATTTTTTTTGTGGTACTGGGGATGAACTCAGGGGCATTCTACCTTTGAGCTATACCCTCAGCCCTATTTTTATTTTTATTTTGAAACAGGGTCTCACTAAGTTGTGGAGAGCCTCACTAGGTAGCTGAGGCTGGCTGCGAACCCGGATCCTCCAGTCTCAGCCTCCCAAATGCTGGGATTACAAGCGTGCGCCACCATGTCTGGCTCAAACTGTTTCTGATATAAGTTGACTTATACTTTTTGAGCAGTAGTATTTGTATGTAACCATCCAGCATCCAATGGCTTAGAAGACCTGTCCCCTTCCTGAGCTGTTGAACTGAGGAACACCACAGAATAGCTTTAGTTGTCTCACTTTCAGACATCTGCCTTTCTGCCAGCTCATTTCCCTTTCAAAGATAATGCTCAGCTTTGCTTTCCTATCTCTAAGCATAAGAACAATCAGCTTCTCCAGCATCTGTTTCCCCCTTTTTGTTCTTTGGACTGAATAACTTCTTTTCATTCATTTATAAAACTCACTGAATATTCTTCTATTGAGAATATTAATGAATTAATGAGTTTTTAAATATACTTTTATTGGCGCATTGTAATTATGTATCACAGTGAAGTTCAATGTGATACAAGCATACATGCACACAGTACTTGGTGTGATTCCCTCTGCACCCATCCTGCTGCCCCCAATTCCCCACATATGTTAATGAGCTGGGCAGTGATATCTTCATATATGTGAATAGCATTATTTGAACTGTCTCCTTCATTAAGTATTCTTTTCCTCTCTCCCCTTCCTCCCCAAACCTTCTTCTACTATTCTACTGAGCTCTCTTCTCATTTACCTGAAGTCCCTTCTGCTTCCTATTTTCTCTCTCTAAGTTCCATATATTTCTCTAGCGAAAGCATATGACCCTTGGATTTCTAAGATTGGCAGTGTGGTCGTTTTGATTTAGAATGTTCCCCTAGACCTCACAGAAACGAGGCAGTCATGTTGGAGGCAGGACTTGGTTACTGAGGAGGAGTCTCTGTGGATGTGGACTTGGGGATTATATATGGTTCATCCTCCTCCATTCTCTCTCTGACTTCCAGCCTCCATGGTTGTGAGAGCAAAACACTTTCCCTCTCCCTCTCTCTGCCTCCTGCTGCCAATCCCTGAGCTCCATAGATGTAATCTTCCTAATATGGACTGAACCCCTGAAATCTTCAGAACTGTGAGCAAATAAATTTTCCTTTTCCTAAGTTGTATGGTGGACAGGTGTTTTGGCTAACAGCAGTGATAATGTTGCCTGAAACACTGGCTGGCCTCACTCCACATAATATTCTCTAGGTCTTTCCATTTTCCTGCAAATGATATAATTTTGTTCTCTTTTAAAAAACAGAGTAAAATTCCACTGTTTATATACATTACATTTTCTTTATACATTCATCTGTTGACTCACAGATAGAGATGTGCAATAAATTCCTACAAAGGGTGACTTCCTGCTCTTCAATTTGAAAGATGTTTGTAAACTGCAAGGTGTTAGACAAAATGTAGGTTTATTTAAGGGAGATTGCTTTGTCTAAAAAAATAAAAATGAATCTCTTCTTTCCCACAAGAATTTACTGTGAAGGATCACACCACATTTTCCTTTAAATTAAAGAGTTAATTATAGCTTTACTCTATTATTTGAAACACTTTCTCTGTTTCTTCACACTAATTCCAAGATGCTAAACAGAAATTTCCATTTATGTGGATCTGATTATGTGGATCTAAAATAAGAAGTGTCCGTTCCAATATTTTAACTTGATATATGATAACATGGAGCAGTTTAAGTTTACAAAAACTTGCCCACAAAAAAGATAATTAATTCACAAGAATTTGGTGGAAACATTTTTTATCTTAATAGATGAACCACATCCAGATTCATTCCTGATATTGAGGTGCTGGGAGTCCTCTTACACAAATGTTGGAGTGTTTCTTCAAAGTCCTGCACAGGGTCCCTGTTAGCACAAATGCAAGACTGAACTTGGCCTCATGAAAGTGTTTTCATAATGTTTGGCATTTATATTCAGCAACATTTTAAGGCAATGAGATATAAGTACACAACATGCTTTGGTATTTTCTTAAAAATTCTACCTCATCCTTGTGCCTATTGAGTCACACTTTCATTGAGCTGATCTTTCTCTGCAGAGATTCCAACATGAAGCTTACTTGATACTACACCAGATCATGCTTTTCCAGGGTGATGGCTCACATCTTTCCACTCCATCTTTGTGCAAGTCATTGCTGTTGTTGATATTGTTGTTTTTACCTGTTAGGAAAGTGTTCAGCTGCAAGTGACAGTTTCTGACGAGGCATTAGGAACCATCAGGTCATTGTTGTTCTCCAGTGACAGGAGCTCTGGAAATAGATATTCCTGTTATATTTTATTTTATTTTTTAGTGTCAAAAGGATATTGGTTTTCTGAATTAGCATCTCTAAGGCTCACTCGATCTCATGACTACCCATGGCCGTAGCTGCTTCCAGAATCACATATTTGTACAAGTTCTTTCAGAGGCAGGATTCAGGTTGGGACAAAAACAAGTAGGTCATGAAGCTGGAAATTTCTCCTCACAGAGCTTCTTGTTGACACAGAGAACCTTTCGCCAAAGATTTCCTAGCCTTGCTGCTCTTTCATCAAATCTGCCAGAACTGGGTTACATACATATCACTCTCAGATCAAGTAGTGAGTTTTACCTTTTCTGGTGTCTGATCAAAACCAAAATTGGGGTTAGTTTGGAGTTAGGCAAGGAGCAAATGTGGCCATATTTGGTTTTTAGTTCAACTTTGTTTTCTAAATTTACATTACTGATCAGAGAATTCAAACTGTCAGAAAAACTGTGATTATATTACATGATATTCCTCAGATTCCTCAACAGTTGACATTTTGCCACACGTTTTGTTATTCTCTTTCTTCTATGTTACTTGAACACATACTGGTTTTTATGAAACAACTGAGATCAATTTAGAGATGTTTGTCTATTATCCTCAATATACTTGCTTTATTTATGCAAGTTTGTATTTCATATATATAATTTGTATACTTGTTTATATTTTGCATATAAACATATATTATATGATGACATATATATCATATAACTACATTATGGTCCTCAAAATAACGAAATTAACATTGGCTCAACACTTTCTCATTTTATTTATATCATACATTTGGGGTAGCAATATGTGTTCGTACCCTGCTGGTGCCAGATGATACTGATTTGCTCCAGTATTGGCAAGATAAACTATGATCACATGGTTAAATAATATCTGCTAGATTTTTCCAATATAAAATAATTATGTCTTCCCTTATAATTAGTAAATATTTTGTTGTGAGATACTTTGAGGCTATGAAAATATCCTACTTTTCATTGAATTTCCACATGCTAGTTTTAGCAGCCACTGATAATTCTTAATTTAATCACTTATTACTATTATAATCCTAACCTCAAATATAATAATATTGAGAGGTGGTATCTCTGCAAAGAGATTGATCATAAGGATGGAAGACCTCATGAATAGAATTAGTGCTTTACAAAGAGATAAAAGGTCTGGCATGAAAGTAAACATCTGTAACCCCAGTATTTGGGAGGCTAGAACTGGAAGATCACAGGTCCAAGGTTAGCCCCAGCAATTTAGCAAGAACTTTAGTAACTTAACAAAATCTGTTTCAAAATAAAAAGGACAGAGGATGTAGTGCAGAGGTAGAATGTTCCTGAGACCAATCCTAAGTTTCAAAAAGAGAAAGAGATATCAGAGACTAGAGCTCCCTCTTTCCTCTGCCATCTGAGGTCACAATGAGAAGGTGGTCATCTGCAAACCAGCCATCCACCTAATACATATCTTCCAGAATCTTCATCTTAGATTTTCCAGCTTCCAGAGCAATGAAAAATCAATGTTTGTTGTTTAAGATACCCAGTGAATAGTAACTTTTGAATGATACCTTCAGTATGTATTTTCATTATTAAAAACTCAGAATCATCCAATCAAGGATTTCATTTTCCTTTGAATGGAGAATGGTTCTCAAAAACCAACATTTGAACTCTATTATACTTATTAGTGACCGGATTTCTTTGCTTTATTCTTTTAATCAACAGTAGACAGAGCCAGGGGATAGATATCTATAATATGTATTTATTTGGGAGTGTTGGACCTATGCCCTCCTCTAGTAGCTTCACAGTATCTAGTCTAACTTCCCTGTCTTCTATCCATCTTGAGTTGACTCCTGTGCAGGATGAGAGGTAAGGATTTAATTCCATTTTTCTACAAATGGATAACCAGTTTTCCCAACACCATTTGTTGAAAAGGCTGTCTTTTCTCCAATATATGTGTCTAGTACCTTTGTTGAAAATCAATTGGCTATAAGTGTGTGGACTTGTTTCTGTGTCTTCTATTCTGTTCCATTGGTCTATGCATCTGTTTTTGTGCCAATACCACACTATTTTTATTACTATAGCTCTATAGTATGATTTGAAGTCAGGAATTGTGATGCCTCCTGCATAGTTCTTATTGCTGATAATTGCTTTGGCTATTCTGTGTCTTTTGTTTCTTCATATGAAACTTATGACCAATTTTTCTAGGTCTATGAAGTATGACATTGATACTTTAATATTGATTGCATTGACTCTATAGATCACTTTTGGTAGAATGTATTTATGTAAGCACATTTCCTTTTGGACCTAGTTCTTTATCTATGGAAAACACTGAGTTCACTCCAATATATCTAATTGTAACCTAAACTTTAGGGATGATACAGCTTTGCTCCTTCTATATTTCTAACTCCCTCCTCTAACAAAGAGAAACATCATTATTTTATTAATATATCTAATGAAGTTCCTTAGCAAAAACAATTTTCCAGCAATACCAGAACTTGACACTGGCCATTTTTACCACCAGCTGCCTTGGCCCTGACTGCATTGTAACCTTCTTGGTTATCCCCCCTGCTACACACACACACACACACACACACACACACACACACACACACACTGTATTGGCCACCGTATTTCTAGGATGTTTCCATGTGCCAGTCCTGGTCACAGCACCTGAATTTCTATTCACCCCTTGATTGGTCTTTTTTCTTTCCTTAATCATTTGACATATAAATATTTTGGTCCAGAATACTACAATCAGATTTTTATAACTATTTTGGCACAACTCAACAGAAATAAATTTATTAACCCATTAGCTTGGAAAAAAGTGATAAACCCAAGTGCACAGCAACAGGCTCATAGATTAATGGAGTAGAAAAATAGAAAAACTCCTGAACTGTCAAAACAGTTGTTCAAAAATTCACTATATTCATTATTTCTTTCACCAATGAAACACAGCTAAACATTGTACCATAATCATTTTTCTAAAGCTTCTCTACTAAAACAAAATGCATCAGTTTCTCTGCTTCTATGGCATATTCTGCTGGCTTTTGTCCAGGAACATATGACCCCTACTAGGTGCCTCATTGTAAGTATCTCCAACTACTTTTAGAGTTTTGAAAATAACAACTATCATTCATTCTGTATCCTCAAACCTTATTCCAGTATCTAACATGGATAAACATTTGCAAAATTACCTTATCACTGAATGAGTAAATAATACCATCTTTAGTCAAAATGAACAAACACAACTATCAATTTAAAGGTCCAAAATTTATTTTCTTAATTATTTGTTCTTATTGCAAATATTTTGATTGATTTCCCCCATTCTTACAATTTTCAATGCACTCCAAGAAACCTCTTTGGATAGGCTTTCTGCATCTGATCCTGTATGTATAACTATTATTTGAAACCATCTTCTTATTTGTAATGACTCTTCAAATACCCAGAGAAAAGACACTTGACTCCCAGAAATGAAGACTCTACCTTATAAACACAATGTACCAGATTGAGATAGACTCAGAAAGACCAACTTTACAAGCCACAGAAATAACATCTTTCTCAATGTTCTCCAATCTGTACTCACTGTCATTTCTCAGAAATGCACATTTCAATTTTGGATACCACTACAGAAGCAGCTCATTATTTATCTTGCTCTTTCCCCCATGTATACCTAGTTCTCAGGCACCACTCATAACTAAGTCATACTTAGCATTACATCTTATAGATGTCAAAATTCTTAAAGTTATCAGAAACTTCTGAGTGCCTAAGAGAGAAAGAAAAATATACCCAAAAATATATTAAAAATAAAACAATGTCGAAGCAATATATGAGACAATACACCACCCTCTAGAGAAAAAGGGATTCTCAGCAAAAGAAGATCTCTCACATGGCCTGTTTTCTCCCCTGGGTTCCATGGAATCTGTAACAGACATTTCAAGTCCCTGTCCTTTGCCATTGTATGTGGTACCTACTAGTTATGCCTGGCTATCGAGTACTTTAAATGTGGCTGATATGAATTGAGATAGCTGTGAGTGTAAAATAGCCACAATTTGCAATATTTGGTTCTATTAAAGATACCGAATTTCTCATTAATCTTTAAACTTGCTAACATGTAAACCATGTGTGGTGGTGCATGCTTGTAATTCCAGTACTTGTGAGGCTGAGACAGGAGGATCACAGGTTCACAGGCAGCCTCAGCTACTTAGTGAGGCCCTCTGCAACTTAGTGAGACCATGTTTCAAAACAAAGAATCAAAAATAGGGCTGGGGGTGTAGCTCGGAAGTAGAATGCCCCTGGGTTCAATCCCCAGTACCACAAAGTAAGTAAATGAATAAAATTGCTGACATGTAAACAGTAATATTACAGATGCATGGATTGTCAATAAAATACAACATTATTAGTGAATGTTTATTTATTTTGGTCACCTTCACATCAAAAAGTCTTAGAAGAATTGCCTGTGTTGCCTTCATATATCTTCCATACTCTTTTCTGTCAATGTTTTTTTTTTTTTTTTTTTTTTTTCCTGCACAAATGTGCAATGACCTCAGTTATCAAGGTTTCAAATGACACATGCAAAATTATACAGTCACAATTCCATTTGTATTGGATTTGATCTTACAACACTACTTGACACAGTTGATAAACCCATCCTTTCTGAAACCCTCTCTTGGTTTCAATAATCCATGTGCTTCTGATTTTTCTCCTGTATATGCGTGGAGTTCTTTATTGGATCTTTCTCCTTCGACCTTGTCATGAGTCTTGAGATTTCACCTCACCTCAGTATTCATTCTCTTATTTATACATGGTTTAGTTTTTAACACCATGGACCTACAAATAATCCAAAATGCATCTTGAAGCCCTAAATTCATTAAAAAATTCTATATACAATTACTGTTTGGTATCTTTATCTACTTTCCTAATAAGTACCTCAAACTTAACTCAACTATCTGATTTCCCTTGATTCCACCTTTTCAGTGAACCCATTGGTCTTAGTCTTTGTAGATGGCACCACCATGTGCCCCATTGCTGAAGGCCAACACCTGGGATCTATTCTTACTTCCGTTATATCCAATCTATCAATGTATCTGATTGACTCTCCAAAGCATATTCCAAAGGTGAGTGCTTATTTTCACCTTCTCTGGTTGCTTTTTGGTCCAAAAGAGCATGTTCTATCCCCCAAGCTGTTATAATTGTTGTCTACAAACTAGTTTTCCTGTATTCACTCTTGCCTCACTATAATTCATTCTACATATATAAGCAAAGTCATTCTTTAAACCAGATCATGCCATAATCATACTTTAAAGTTAAAAGTTTTCCATTTAGGTAAAACTACTTTTATTGGTGCATTGTAATTGTACACCTTAGTGAGGTTCAAAGTGTCGGGGCCCTAGCCCAGTGGGCCCAGGGAGGCCTGGCCCCAAGATGACACCTGGCAAGGTGCCAGAGGCAGCTGACTGCTGGATGACTGACAGGTGATAACCTCTGTACCACGTCAGCGCGCATGCACCAGTACGTCAGAGCTCGTGGACAGATAGTGCACCCATATGAGAGCTAGTGAGCAGCATGCAGTAACCTCATGATCACGTCTATGATTGGTCCCAAATGTCCCCCTCCCCTTGATGTTAGGCTTATAAGCTTAGCACTCTTCCTGTTGGGGGGAGAACAATAAAGAAGCTTGAACTGGCAACCGTGACTGTCCTCTCTCTAGACCCTCGCGGGCGGGGGTCGAGCGTGAGAGGCGATACAAAGTTATACAAATAAGTATAAACATAGATCTTGGTGTGATTCCCTTAGGGTCCTACCCTGATACCCACTCACTCCTCCTAGTACGTAATGAGATTGGTAGCAATGCCTTCATACATGGGCATGGCATGATTCGAAATGTTTCTTTCATTAGCTCTTCCCTTTCCCCTCCCCTCTTCCCTCTTCCAATTCCCTCCCATCACTCTACTATTAACTGTAGTTAGTTCCTACTTACTTCAACATATAGAACTACTTTCCAATTTTTCAACCATGTCCCAGTTCTACATTTTACAGTTCCTTGAATACACCAAGAATGTTCTTCCTGGCTGTCCCCATTGTCTACATCAATCTTCCCCAATATTTTCATGGTTGGAACTTTCTTATCACTTAGATCTCAGTTTAAATATTATCTCCCAGAAGTATCTCCTCAACCACTCTAAAGTTATACCCAGTCACTCTCCAAGATACACCATACTATATTGTTCTACTTATCCCTAATCATCATCATATTTTTGCCTGGTTTATTTTTTTTTAATTGTTTGGATCTTCTTGGAATTGGTCTATTTCATTCACCATCATATTTCCAGTGAGTAGAACAATGAACATACTAGATACACAAATATTTGTTAATTAATTGAGAACTTAATCACATCATCTTATTGAACAAGAAAGGTCAAAATCAGTACCACTTCAAAAAGTTATAATAAAATTAATAATGTGTTATTAAATGTATATTAAACTTTATGTTATTTTTCATATCTGTTTTCTTTAGCAGTCAGACCATTGGTCCTACTGGTCTTCATTTAGACCACTGAAGTCCAAAAAAACTTTCTGCAATGTCCAGTACAGTAACTGTTGCTAATGAACTGTAGCTAGTACAATCAAGGGATGGAACATTTAATTTTACTCAATTTAATTAATTTAAATATAAATAGCCATGTGTGTTTAATGGCTACCACAATGGATCAAGAAGTTCTAGCATAAAAGCTCCTGTAGGACAATTTCTCTGTCTTACTTCATCTCAATATTCTGAGTACCCAGAAAGTTTTAAGATAGGCCAGGTACTTATTAAGATACTTTGTAATTCCTGAGTCAAAGGTAGCACTGGATGATAGAACAGTGAGACTTCTTGACCTTGCTAGAGAGGGGCCAGGGACTCAAAGTGATGTCTCTGTGTCTGAGTGCATCTGGGCTTCTACACCAAAATACCAAGACTAGTTGATTTATAAATAACAGAAATTTATTGCTCACAGTTCTCAAGGTTGGAAATTCCAAGACCAAGGAGACAGAAGATTCAGTGTCTGATGAGGTCTCTCTATCTGCTCTAAAAATGATATGCTTGTGCTACACCATCAAAAGTCAAAAGGGATCAACACACTTCCACAGGCATCTTTGATAAGAACACTAATGCCATTCATGAGGTTAGAACCTTCATAACCCGATCACCTCCCACAGGTCTAGCTCTTAACACCATCACCTTAGGGAATGAAGTTTCAATATACAAGTTTTAGGAGAGCACATTTATTCAAACTGTAGCACTCTGTGACAGAAGACCCCCTTGTATTGTGCCTTTCTTTGAATATCATAATGAAAATAGACCTTAGGGTTAGCAAATAGAAATTCAAGACACCCACCTGCTATTTACTAGTTCTATGGCCTTAGACAAACAAAATAGCATCTCTTAGCTGTAGTGATCCTATGGTGTCACTACCTGTAAAATATTGACATAAAAGAATTTCACCTCTAAGTCATTGAATTTTTATGGGAATCAATTGAGGACAAGGATTGGAAAGACCAAATTGTAAATTATGAAGTGGTCTGTAAGTACGTGCTGTTGTCATTGGTACCACAGACGGTCCTGTTGGCAGATAAATATCAGGAGTCAGTTATCAAACATCAAATCATCTAGACAGCACTGGCCCTGGAAATGTTGGCATATGCTCATTTTACTCCATGATGGAAAAAAGAATAAATAAATCATAAATGATTAATTTAGATTTCCCTCCATGCCTCCCGTTAACAGCTCAAAGCCCCCACCACACAGCAGGCTCAGTGATGAACTGGTGTGGTAGAACCTTCAAGACGGCGGCTAACCCTTCTCCAAGTACAACCAGCTGTGAAAACAAATTTAATTCCACCAGTGCTACAAAGGAGTAAAGCTTTCCATAGGTTAGAGATATAATGTTCACCCCATTTGGAGGAATTCAAACCAAATACCAATGACTTCTGGGGATGAGGATATTAAGTGTAATAGACAGATTATCTGCTGGTTTACTGAAGGCCAAGGAAGAGGCATTTGTCATGGTTTTACTAGAAAATGAGACTGTATCAAAGGGAGGGAGGGTGAAAGGTCACCAGTTCTATTGGTGCGATTATTATTTTTACATAGCTGGAGTGGCAAAAGAAATGATCCCAAACAGAGCAAAACAAAACAGACCTCACCGAAGCACTTCAAGATGAGCCCCAAGAAGCCATCATACCAGACCCATTGGCTTCATATTAATTTATCATCTCTAGCCTTGTTGACAAGAGTTGGTTGGGTTCTCCATCTATTCAGGTGTGGCAGGTTTCATCAACGAACACCACGTGGTGGAAATCGGAAGGGATAATTATGGGGAATGAATCATTCTGATAACAATAATGCTGTCATTTTGGAGCACCTCCCAAATCCCTAAAACTGTGCTGTCTATTTACCTCAGTTGGTAATTCACAAAGGGTAACTATTGGCATTTTGCAAATGAAGCAACTAAGGTTTAAGTATATTGACCCATTAGAACTGACTTCAGAGTTGTTTGGGGGTTTGGTGTTAATACATATGTAATAGATCTTGTAATAGAAGCAGCTGATTATATGAATATCTTTCTTGATTACTCAAAAATCATGCACAAGCCAGACATGGTGGTGCATGATTATAATCCCAGTAGTTGGGAGGCTCAAACAGAAGGATTGCAGGATGGAGACCAGTCCCAGCAACTTATTGAGACTCAGTAACCTAGCAAGATCCTGTTTCAAGACAAAAAATTAAAAAGAACTGGGTGTAGTTTGGAGGTATAATGCCCCTGGGTTCAATCCCCAGTACTCAAATGAACAAATGAACAAGAACAAAATGTGCACACAAGGCACTCAATAGGTGATATTTTATTTACTCTTTCTATCAACACCATTGCCCACATCTCTATAGAGTATTTTTACCTTGGAGAGCAAGAAAGTCTTTAAAAATCCTTTTCCATTCATGCTACATGTCCTTAATTTTGTCTTCCTGACTCTTGTCACAGGTGACAGCTACCGCAAAGAAGAGAGGGCTGCCCATCTCAGAGGAAGCAGTGCCTGCCATTTTATGTCTCCTTTCTCCTCCTGTGTTCTGAGAACCTCACTGTCACCTGGTTACTTCATCAGTCCTTCCCCAGCATCAGTACCCCCCATCTAGCCTCTGCCATTTATCAAGTGCTTGGAATTTTCTGCCTGGCTTTTGTTTGACCTTCCTCTAGAAGCATAGCCTTCTGGAGTTTTCGGTTTCTGTAGTTAGGAAAATGAGTCTCTTTCTCATAGCAAACCCAGCACCTCCAGTTCCCACGATGCCTTCCGCTGCAGAGAAATACCTCAGAGAATAATGAAAGTCACTGTGATTTTATAAACAGTAATGTTTCAAGATAAAGTGAGCCTTAAGAAATAATACAGCTAGCATTTATTAGTTTCCATATGAATGGTGGTATGTGAAGCCTTCATACATATCACATTTAGCGCATTTAAAACATAAAGATACCAGGATTGCAATCTGTGTTAGTCCATTTGGGCTCCTATAAGAAAATGCATTATACTGGGTGGCTTATAAACAACAGACGTTTGCTTGGCACAGTTGTGGCAGCTTTAAAGTTCAAAGTCAAGGCACTGGTTGGTTCAGTGTCTGATAAAGGGCTACTTTCTTGTTCATAGGTAGCACCTTCTTGCTGTATCTTCACATAATGGAAGAATCCGGTATCTTCCCTTAGGACTCTTTTATAAGGTCAGTAATCTCATTCAGGAAGACTCTCCTCTCATGATCTAATCACATCCACCAAAAGCCCCCTCTCTACCACTATCACCTTTGTGGTTGGGGTTTTAATATGTAAATTTTGAGGAGTATACACATTTTCAAATGGAATATGATTATTTTCTCTTAGCATATGAGAAAACTGAATCACAGAAAGACAAAGATACTAGTCCAAGACTACAAAGGAACCAAGTAATCAAATTCTGGCCCCAAAGCCATGTTCTTATGTGGCCTTGAGGAGTAGGGTGGTAAAGTTTAGTGGATTTTGAAGTCAAAGTCTGAATTGGATTTATCTCTACCTTTCCCCAGCATCTTTGCACAATGGTTATGAGCAGAAGCCCAGGATCACTCCTACTTCAATTGGAATCCCTGATCCATCACTTTCACTTACCATCTATGAAAAACTAGGCAAAGTAACTGCCATGTGCCTCAGTTTCCTCACTTGTAAAGCAAAGATTATAACGGTATCTGTTTTGATAGAAGACTGAGCATACTAATGCAAGTAAAGTGTCTATAAATCCTGACCCAGAGTAAATGGTTAATATATAAGAGCTAATGTTGTCACTATAGTTAAGGATTGGCTTCCTTATTGGTTAAACAGGGAGAACTATCTTTCTTCATCAGAGTGTGGTAGGAACAAATCAATTAATGTAAACAGAATCATCAGACAGCATGCTCTATTATTCTTTGACTTTGGAAAAGAAGGCAAAATGTACTGAACTTCAAAAGTAACTTCAGAGACAGGTTGGATGGGTGGATGGGGACAGATTGGATGGGGTTTTTCTATGATCCAGGTATAAAATTTACTTTTTAAAAAATCAATCTCTCTCTTTCTCTCTCTCTTCTCCATTATATTCAATGACTTAGCTAATCCACATTATAGTTAATGACTTAGCTCTTAATCTTTTGACAAAACAATAAGCTACCTTCCAGATTTGGGAGTAGTAGAACTAGCAGGCATTGGTCAAAGAGACCTGACTTCAAACACTACCTTCTAAACTTAGCAATGGCTGACTTTGACTCACACTCCATATCTGTAAAATGAGGACAATGGCACAAATCTGTAGGGCTACTGTGTCCTCTTCTTTTCCAGTGACTATATATATATATATATATATATATATATATATATATATATATATATATATATATATATATATATAGTGTTCTCTTAAATGTCACTTATGTACCACTTAAGTAAAGTTTATAGGAGGGTAATTTGAGTCCTTCATTTGAAGAAGCCTTCAGGCCATGGTCAAGTCTGTATTTCCCATTATTAGTTAAAGAACCACAGGGCTAGACCTTTACATTTGGAATAAAGAAGGAAAATACTCATTCTAGAATTCATTTAAGGACACATGGATTGTAGTATTGATTCAGTTTAAGCAGAGTTCTGTGCTTAAGCAGTGAGTTCATTTAAGCCCTCAGTATAAGTAAGGTTTCATCACAGAAGAACAGATTCAATTAAGGAAGGGAGAATACTAATTCAGTTTAGGTAGAGTGTTGTGCAAGAGAAGAGCTAATGGATGAGGGTGACTAGGTGAAAGGAGAGTCCATCTAACTCTGGAATAAGAGCCTGCCCTGCCTGGCTCACCTCTCTCTCCCACCTCCACCTTCAAAACCATCACTAGGAATTGGCAGGTCCCAATCACTTCAACATTTATAAAGAAAAAAATATGTAATAAAGTACTTACAAGCATCGTTGATTCTAACAGGGCTTAACGAGCAGCTGCTGTATCCCAACCTGCTCTGTGTTAACTGCTTGTGACATAGACCCAGTGCCCCCTCCCCCGCCCCACAGCCCCAAGGCATTCACAGAGTTAAAGTGAATGATTGATTTCCCCTGGACTTTAAACTTAAGTAAGAAAAACTTCACCAAACTTAGATCCTTCTCTCAAGAAATTTTTTGAGTATATTAGGAAGGGAAGGCTTAGGCCCCTGGATTTTAGAGAAGAATGGCAAATTTGGGAACAGAGTAGAGTATAAAAGTGGGAACTACCATACTCCAGGTTCCCATTTCCTGGGTAATAAATGACACTTCCTTGCTGTCTCTTCCTATGGCAGAAGAGGTGAGAAACCCCCTTGTGATTAGATTTTATGGGCTCTAAACCCATGCATGAGGGCTCCATCCTCATGATCATCCCCAGAGAACCACCTCTTGACATCATTACATCGGGTCTTAGGCCCTTAACATACACATTTTGACAGGGCCCAAATATTCAGACCACATTAGACATCTCACCTCCATGAGCACTTTCCTTCCAATACCCCTGATCTCTAAATGTGCCTGTCCTTCAATTCTCCTTTGAACTTAGGACACTTCCTTAGGAAAATTCCTAAACTTACAGCCCTCAGTTTTCTCATTCCAAATGGGAAGCTCGGGTAGAGGCAGGTCCAATGGTCAGGAAAGCCCTTTTTCTCCTTCACCGCTACTTCAATCCCCACTCTGGGCTCACTCAGTGCTTTCTACTAACACTAGATAAACTTCAGCTTTCTCTTTTGTAAAGGTAGGCATCATATTAGTTTGCTAGGGTTGTCATAAGAAAGCACCATTGACTAAGTGGCTTAGAGACGGAATGTTATGGTTTCAAGGTTCGTGAGACTAGAAGTCTAATATCCATGAGACTGAGGGGAGTTTCCTTTGACCCCTGTGAGGGAAGGGGAAGGACCAATGCTAAGCCTCATTTTGGGGTTTGCTATTGCTTCTGTTATTGCTTTTTGGATGCACGTCCTTGCTATGCTGCTCAGGCTGGTCAGTGATCTTCCTGCCTCAGGGTCCTGGAGAGCTGGAGCATAGTGTCTGGCTTGTCATTGATTGTCTGTGTGTCTTCATATATTTATGCATCTGAGTCCAGATTTCCTCTTCTTATAAATACACCAGTCATATTGGATTAGGGCTCACATTAATGACCTCGTTTAATTTAACTATCTCATTTTAAACCCTGTCTTTTGTACATTCACAAACATATCACTAAACCGAACATGAGGAGATGGAGGGGGGGGGAGTGGGGAGGAAATCAAGGAAGAGTTAAATGAGATCTGTGTGCATGTATGTCTCTACCAGTTTATACCTCACAACAATGTATGATATAATGCACCAATAAAAAATATAAAAAAACCTAATCAAATACAGTCTTATGCTGAGTACTAGGGGTTAGAAATTCAACATACGAATTCTCAAGGGGACATAATTCAACCTGTAATTGTAAGACTGAACAAAATGAATATGCAAATTTTCTTTGAATTGGGTCTGGCCTTTAGAACTATCTAGGTCTCAGAGTTGAAATTGATATTGAGACTTTACCAAATCATACGCAGGGAGATGTGCTTGCTTGCTGTGATGACTGATAATTCAACATTAATGAAACTGTAGCTGGGGTCTCTTCCCCTGGACCCTACTAATATTACCATTCCACTAGACCATACACAGCTCCCTAACTGTAATAGCTCTCTTGTTAAGTGGTGTTAGATTTAGCAAATTAAAAGACAGGACAACAAATTACATTTGAATCTCAGATAGATAATATTTCTTTCTAGTATAAGTATATCCCACCCATAAGATATTTGAGACATACTAAAAATAAATATTTACTGTTAATCTGAAATGGAAATTTAACTACATACACCATATTTATCTGTATATCCTGCTCCAATCCTTCATTTACATGCACGTTATTCTGTTTAGAATTCTGATTTGTCACCTACATACACTTTATATAAATAAATCCTCAGCACAGATTGTTATAGACTGAATGTCTGTGTTTCCTCCAAATTCATATGTTGAAACACTAAGTCACAATGTAGATGTATTTGGAAATGGGCATCTAAGGAACTAAAGTTAAATGAAAGCATGAGAATGGTGGCACATGCCTGCAATCCAGTACTTGAGGGGCTAAGATAGGAGGATCAGGAGGATCTCAGGTTCAAGGCCACCCTTGGCAACTTAGTGAGACTCTCAGCAAATTAGTGAGACTCTGTTTCAAAACTAAAAATAAGAAGGTATGGGGGTTTAGTTCAAAGGTAGAATGATCCTGTGTTCAGTCTCCAGCACAAAAATAAATAAATAAGAAACAAGTGTGGAGTTTCAATATGTAACTTTGGTGTCTTGATAAGAAGACACAGCAGAGTTCTCTCTCTCTCTCTCTCTCTCTCTCTCTTGCTTTCTCTCTCTCTTCCTCTATCCCTCTATGCCCTGCAGCTGAAGAATACATACACACACATACACACACACACACACACACACACACACACACATACACGCACACACAAGAGCTCATGTGATCACACAGTGGGGCAGCAGCTGCCTACAAGCCAGGAGAAGAGGCCTCAGAACTCTGCCAGCACCTTCAACTTGGACTTCCAAGCTCCAGAACTGAGAAACAAATTTCTGCTGTTCCCACCTCTAGTCTGTGGATTTTGTTATAGGTAACACTAACAGACTAGTGTATCCCTTAAGGTAAATCACCAGGGACTTGTACACAGAGTACAATATATAGTTAGGTGTTCATTGTTTATTGACTGTGTGACAAGCCTAGTCATTTGGGATCTTGCTGAGTGAACAGGGTTAGGGTTAAGGTTCTCTTCTGTGAAATCTGTCTTTGCCTTTCTGCTGGAATCTCTTGTTACCAACGCCTGCTTATCTGTCTGCCTGTCACTATTGGTCATTTAACATTAGTGTCTTGATAAGAAGACACACCAGAGTGATAAGAAGACACACCAGAGAGTTCTCTCTCCCTCCTCCCCAGCTCCTCTCTCTTGCTTTCCCTTTCTCTCTCTCAAGAATACACACACACACACACACACACACACACACACACACACACACAAAGATCTCAGGTATCATACGCTATACATTCATTATCATACTTCTAATATCAAGCAAGCTCCCTACCATGTTGAATGCTCAAAACTTCCAATGGTCTGCACGTACACACACACACACACACACACACACACACAAGACATATGAAATGTGACATTAACCAAAGCACTTGCAACTTGGGGCTTTGATATGTCTCAGGAGACTGAAATCAGTTTCTAAAGACCTCCCTCAAGTTTGAATTTACATCTTGTCTGGCCACCCAGTTCAGAGACACTCCACACATCTGAGTGCACGTGTCGGGAGCTGCTGGGATGGGATCAAATGCTTCCTGTCAGAGCGGGGTCTTCACAGCCCTTGGAGGGCTCTCGGTGACCCCTAGAGCCGGTGCATGAGTGGACCAGCAGCCAGATGGCCTTGCGTTTCCGCATTCCTCCAGTTTGTTTGCTTACTACCCCAGATACCCAAGAGCATCCCAAACCCTCAAGAGAGATGGGATTTCAGGAAAATCCTTGTTTCTTTGCAAAGCAGGAGATATGAACACATAAGCCGGTGAAGAAAGAGAAGATCTAAAACATCAACCAGGCTTTCTATCAGCAACAATTTCAGAAAAATATCCAAACACATAGGTGTGTGTGCGTGTGTGTGTGTGTGTGTGTGTGTGTGTGTGTGTGTGTGTGTTTTCAACATTCAGTTCCACCTGGGGACAAAAGCCTCACATATCCACTGCTGAGGATTAGGACAGGTCAGGGATCACAGACTTGTGGCCACACAAACAGATTATCCTGTTTCCTGAGACATCCTTTACATCACAGCTGCCTCCCAGGAGGATCATGAATCACAGTGTTCTTCTCCCTTCCATCTGATCCGGCACCATGTAAACAAGCAATGTGGAATGGGAAAGAAAACATCTTGGAAAAACGATCTCAATACAGTTGGAACTCCTTACCTTGTATAAGCCATCTGCTTACTCAGTAACAAGTCTGATACTAGACAGAAGCAGCCCTGAGTGTGACTCCATTTCGGTAAAAGGGTGAGAAACAATTATTAACACCTATTGTGTGATAGAAGCACATGGGACCTCCTTTCATCCAAATAGTCACCCAGGGAGGAAGTGATAACAGAACTACTTTCCACAAATTACAGATGAGAAACCATAACCAAAACCAATTAATGAGGGCCAAAGTCAGCATTCAAACTCATGTCTGGCTTTCTAATTCATTTAATAACCCAGTGGATATTCATTTGTAGTTAGCCATGCAAATAATGAGTAACTATTGAATAAAAAAATAATTTTTATCACTTTTATATTTTATCTTTTTTTCTACTGTATCTATTTTTGAACTAATGAAACTGAAATATAAAGAGATGGAAAATTTTGCTAACTTTTACGTCTCAAAACAGTGGAATTTGACCTTTTCTCTCTGTGAGGCAACTGAAGAATGAGAACAGTATATTTTTAAGAGTGGAAATAGAGTTGGGTGTGGTGATGCATGCCTATAATCCCAGTACTCAGGAGGCTAACACAGGAGGATGACAGGTTTGAGCCAGCCTCAGCACCTTAGGGAGACTCTGTTTCAAAATAAAAATATAAAAATAAAAAAGCTATGCTGGGGGCATAGCTTGGAGGTAGAAAGCTCCTAAATTCAATTCCTAGAACACTCTTCTAATAAAAATACCTAAAATAATATTACAAGAATGGGGTATACATAGGAAATTACACCAAACACCATTTAGAATAAATTGGTCTTTAGAAATCTCTTGGAACATCTAAAAGTGACTCTCCTAGGAAATCAAAGACCACTCAGGTGCCATTAGGCAGATCATTGACAGAAAGGGAGAGAACAAAGATCGAGGAGCTGAGAAAAATACCAATTACAGCTAGATACAAGAAAGAATGGAACATTTGGCTTAGGTAGCAGTGGTGATCAATTTGGCAAAATGGCAGTACTATGGCACACCTTAAATTATATGTGAAATCTTTCTTCAAAGTGTTTTTCATAAAAATCCTCAAAGGCAAACTTAGTTCCAAGGATGGGTCTGCCAAGTTTACATCTCAACTTTCCCACGTAGCAGGTGTCAACCCGAGAAACTCACTCATCTTTTGAGGGTCCCAACAAGGGGAGTAATATTTATACTTACTTCATTTAATGTTAAGAGCTAATCTATCCATAATACATAAATAATATCAATACATATTTAAATAAATATTTAAATTAATATAGTGAATCTACTAACTAAAAGCAAACTTTTAAGAAATTTTTATGTCATAACATAAAAAATGGGCTTATTTTATAAATACGACCGTAAGTTGGTTAGACAACTTCTGGAGTTGAAATTAAAATTATGTCAGTATGCCTTCTTTTATAGATTTCCCCTGTTAATAATCCAAGGTTTACTTTGCTTAGAACATCATTA